>JAODUO010001124.1:0-107500 GCA_025642075.2 Ridgeia piscesae | reverse complement strand
AGCAAGAAAGGAAGCGCATCAATAAATAACTAACCTAAACTATAATGTGCATGGATCACGCATATGTTCGCCAGTCGCTGTGTTTAAGCTAGTTAAAGAAGACGTTAACCTTTGACATAGGGCCTACACGTACATAAACAGCATTCACAACGAGGTGGGATAACTATCAAGGGCCGTTCGTATCACTGAAACGTCGAGCTCATTGGTCCGTACGGTGCATCGAGCACGACCTAGAAACCACAGTGCATCGACCCTGATTGGTCAATAGCACCGCAAAACTAGGTTACATGCACCGACCTTTGACACGGCAGCGCGCTCCACGCAACCGAAAACTGGGTTACGCGTAACCAGGTTTTAGCCAATCCGTAAGTCGTAGCGAGCACGTCACAGAGATCCCATTACAATGCAAAACAGGGCTACGCTTACCCATAGATATAAATAGAACACACCAGTAGAACTATAGGGGAAAGATTAATCATCTAACTCTGTGCCCGTACCCCACTTTTAGCACACCGCACGGACGGGTCAGTATGCCTAACATATATTTGTAGACAATATTGACACAGGGAACCAGTTCTACCTGTAGTAGGATACCACAATATATTTTAGCTTAACTATATTTATTTACTTACCTATTTACATGTATGTACACACCCGTGAACGGAACAGACGTCACTGATTTGATGGTGTCAAAATAAAGTTTTATTATTATTATCACACAAAAGTGTCACGAGGCAAAGACACGACTCAACCCTTCATGATGATGATGATATCATATATTTATTCAAAATGGCTCAGCTAAATACAGTGTACATTAAAATATACACTAGAAATCTTTTCAGTGAGGTCCTCACACACACAATCGTACAGACATGCAATATTAAAAGATGTAAAATAGTAAGATATATGATGTAACAGGCATAACATATAAATTAAGTTAAAACATAAAATCTACAATAAGATACAAACATGGTATAAGCTGCCAACAACACAGCTTGTTGAAGTACTCTATATAACGTGGTTAAAACATGTTTTACATTTATCTCTATACAGAGTACTTCAACAAGTGTTTGTGTGTATGAGGACCTCACTGAAAAGAAATCTACTATATATTTTAATGTACACTGTATTTAGCTGAGCCATCCTGAATAAATATTATAATATATAATATATATATATATATATATATATATATATATATATATATATATTATATATATATATATATAAATATATTATATATATAAATATAATAATATATATTATATTATATATATAATATATATATATATATATATATATATATATATATATATATATAAATCATATAGAGAGGAAATGATATGCCTAGGCCACGCAAACATTGTCTCTGCTTCAACGCTGAACCTGGATAGGGCCTGCAAGTGGGTCACGATACATGGCGTGACTCCGCGCGGCTGGAGCTTATTGGGGACTAAGCGAGACTAATTGGGGACTGGACACAAGAATAATATTCTAACGATGGATGACAGTTGTAGCTTCCGACTGATGAATACTAGGAAACTCAGGTCATAAATATCTTGTGTTATACGTTTCTTATCTTAAATGTCCGATTTAATATTGAATTTACCACACTATCATAGACACGTAGCGATTTACGTAGAGCAGATAATCGACACGATGCTAGGCTGTATGTGTCTTACGGGATTTGCGTTTTACATTGCTGTACGTTGTGGTTTCGATAAGCACTTATATCTGACAAGTTGTCTAAATGCACATAATCATAACATATGTATACGTTTGGCCCAAACAGGTTGTACTGCGCGAAAACTGGCACTCTTCATTATTAGTCAAGATCGCCAAACACAAGTACTTGCCGCTATTACCATGGCAAACACCATAATAATCGATTAAAATTCATGATTTCCGTGATCATTGTCACCGGCAAAATGTTCCACTGCTTCTGCTTGTAGTAATCCTTCCGACAATTTCGGGACAGTTCGATTATTACGACCAAAACAAAACAAAGTCCTATATGTTAACATGGAGTATATGGACCTCCTGCCCCCAGCCTCGTTTTCGCGCGCGAGACTTGCACGCCCTATTGAAACGCGATCTACTCTATTTGTGGACTCCCAAAATGTGTCAGACGAACTGACTCGGTCGTGGTCATGCCCCAGATAGGAGCGCGTTTGGTGGCCGTGTCAAAGGTCGGTGCATGTAACCCAGTTTTCGGTTGCGTGGAGCGCGCTGCCGTGTCAAAGGTCGGTGCATGTAACCTAGTTTTGCGGTGCTATTGACCAATCAGGGTCGATGCACTGTGGTTTCTAGGTCGTGCTCGATGCACCGTACGGACCAATGCGCCCGACGTTTCAGTGATACGAACGGCCCTTGATAGATAACATCCTGGCCTGGATATACATTCCAGACTGGTAAGCAGCGGGCCAAAAGTACGCTAATCTTTGACTAGCCTCGGTTACCCATGCTCCATGAGATGGCAGCACATGTATGGCCCTCAACTCTGCCTGGGAAATTAATGGGCTGCAGTTGTAACCGCCAGGGCGGTCTTACCCCAGGTTAGGGTAGAGACACTGATTAGTTCTCAGGCCGGATTTTAAATATCAAATTAAATAACTATACTTTTTTATCAGATAATGCTGTATTATAAAACATATAACACAAAAATAAATACAAATTTCCAGTTGTTTATAAAATAGGAATCACGGCAGGATTAAACAGTATCCGTGAGATGGCAGCATTGTTTAGCCTCACACGGATAATATTCAATAGCCGGCAAAGTCATCAGACTGACTACTCGGCGTAGTTCCGCAGCCGATCGACAGTCGATTAAGCGAATTGACATGTACGAGTCATGCGCAGTATGCATAAACCGACGATAAAACGGAAGTAGACCAACGTTCTGGACTAGTTGATGTTCCAGACCGTTTGCACTACATGCAGCGGAATTGTTTTAAGCCGAAGTCTTCCAAATAACACTATTTTGTGTGGATTTACAACATTCCATTTTCTGTCATTCTGATGTCCATGTCCCCAAACCATTGCCCAGTATGATAGACGTGATCAAGTTTCTTATGTTGTCTGCGTGAATATTAGTAATGCTATTGCGCGATTGTATCTACAATGGATATGGTCGAGAAACAGCAGAGTTGGCAATAAACCAATGTTCGTTTATTATTATTTCAGGCTATTATTAACTGAAGTAGATTTATAGGGGCTTGTCTAGAAATGGGGGTGAACATTCACGCGAGAAGTAGGCCGGTTAGCCCAAATTTAGGAAAATAGGAGGTGGCGATAATGCGGGTATGATAGATAATGCGGTCAAATACAGTAAGTGTATCGTTGCGTTTCACAAATTCGTGTCTTAGACAGTTTCGTGGCATATTTAATATTATTTATGTTATTTAATGAACACTTCGAAATAGTTATTTGGCAGAAATTCGTGTGTATACACAATAATAGGCCTAATTGAATGTTTATAAAGAAGTTACATGTGTAACACAAAGATAATACGTACACATAATTATGAAAAAAGAATTCGTTAAATTGAGGGTTATCATAGTTTTTCTATAGTATGGTAGTTATCAATGTAATAATTATTAATGAATAGCATATATAATAAAAACATATACTAATATATTATAGTAATAGAGAAAGAAATGTAAAACATATTTGGGTTTCAGAACCATATATGTCGTTTGTATGGAAGACCGGTGCTAGTTGTAACACGGATAAGTTGTAACAGAGGGCTTGCAGACAAAACAGCTAATGCAAATTATTCTGCAAGACGACATCATGTTCATCAATATATTTGAGCATGTCATGTGTAATATCGTGTGAATCCGTCGACACGCCATAAAGTTATGCCATTTTAAAAGAAAATAGGTACTACCGTACCGGGTAACTTGTAACACTTTAGGACATGTCATATAACTCATTATGCCACAAATATGTTATAAGCCAGGCATTTAATTATGCACCAATTATCTTCTGGAGATATGTTGGGAACCTTTTGCATAACAACATTTTTGATCGGTTAATTTAATATTTCCCCCTTTAACATACGCTTAATAAATTATAGTAAAATGGTGGCTATGTCCGTTGTGGTTGTGTGTATACCGTATAAGTACTAGCACACGCATCATCGTAATAATTGTATTAATCAATGTATCATCACACGCAGGACGTTCTTCTACCAAAGGTTGAGCTCTACTTCAAGGAAACGGTAAAAGTGCGAACACAGCGTCGCCTACTTCTTCCCAGGTATGGTTTGGAAGTAACGATCTTCACGAGGATTGTTTCATAAGTTAGCATTATTTATATATGCAGTGTAATTTATGATTCAGTATTTTACTATAATTGTTTTTGTCATTTAACCGTCAAGATAAATATAAGACGTTATAGCATAATGGGCTTCCACAAATCCACGTTAGTCGCTAGAGGCGCTGATACGCAACTAGACCCTAGTTGCGTATCAGCGCCTCTAGCGTCTAGCGTGGATTTGTTTGTTTGTTTAGCGGAACGCTTGTTTAAATCATCCTCAATTAGCTGTTGAACTCGCATGACTCTGAAACCTCACACATAGTTAAGTAGTGATACAATCTAACATGTCCGTCAATGTTAAGGCATAATATGTACATTAATGTACATTTACAGCCGAATGAGCCGACGGAACGTCGACTGATTGCGATAGGTGAGGTGGGCTAGAACGATTCCGGAACGGATTTTTAAATAATCTACAGCTCGCCGTATGCTCCACACGAGACTGCTACTTCACACACAGTTAAATAATGATATCGTATAACATGTCCGTCATTATGTAAGCATAATGCCTAAATTAATGCACATTTCATTTACAGTATAAATGGCGCGGTACCAGTTATTTTGTCCTGCACTGATCACATGATCTTGATATTGACTTTTATCGAAGACACTCACAGCACAGAATATACACGGCCAGCCTTCATTTTGGCAGATACCGGTACCGGGTTTTACGTCTGAACAGCTTATGTCTCACCTTCCATCTCAATAACAACCTTATCCACTGTATCCACCTGAGATTATGTAGAAATGACCCGCATTTTCTTGCCGCGAACCGATCACATGGTCTTAACAAACTTACTCATTTTTATTTGTTTTGGACTAATAGTAATATCAATGACAATGAATGCCATTGCGCGATATGTTAGGCGGGTAAAATCTGTTACATTATATCGTATCCGGCCGTGAAATTATGGTTTGTGTGTCACTTGGTGAATATTGCTGTGTGTTTATTTATCAAAATAATGAACTTTATTGAACTGAATTTTATTTTGGTTACATATACACATTTTATAGTGTTAGTGAAACCAGCGTGAGGTCTTTGTAAATAAACGTAATGATATTATAGTCTGGATTAGAGTGCATGTAATTAATTGGTACCAGGTGTCCACGTTGATGTCGTTGCACAGCTTTTATAAACAGAAACTATGACAAAAAACAATGATGTCACCCCTTCCCTATATGGTGAAATACCTATATATAGTTTGTATGTGTGGGCATGCCGTAAAAGTGCTCAATAGACAGAACAGCCAAAACAACGCCATCTTGGCACTGAATTCGATCGAACGTCCCGCGACGTTCCATCAACTGTAAATGTACACTAATGTAGACATTATGCTTTCATTTTGACGGACATGTTATACGATTTCAATATTTAACTATTCGTGAAGTAGCAGTCTCGTGTGATGCATACTGTAAGCTGTAGTTGATTTTAAACATCCGTTCCGGCATCGAGCCAGCACACCTGTCGTCGGGCCACCAGTCGACGTTCCATCGACTGTAAATGTACATATTATGCCTTCACATTGACGGTCATATCAGACTGTATCAATATTCAGCTATGTGTGAGGCTTTGGAGTCATGCGAGTTCAACAGCTGATTGTAGACCGATTTAAGCAACCGTGCCGCAAAATGTTCCGCAAACCGTTAGAAATTTTACACATGTCAAGAATGCATAAAAGACGGCACAAAGATCCTGGTTGTGTTAGAGCGCCCTCTGTCCAATTAGTAATTGTGGTATCTCACTGCGTTAATCAACTGATGTCAGTTACTTATTCCTTTGAAGGTCGTTGCTGGTTGTTTGTACATATGATTCATCGAAGCAGTATCTTAAATAAAGTATTTCAAATATTAAAAAGATGATTTTGCCGAATTCAGCAAATACTAACCAACATGACTTTTGTCGGTGATATCAAATGTTGTTGATAAGATCATTATCATCAGTTACTTTCATTTTTCAAAACCCAAACGAATGCGAACCAAAGCACTGCATTTGCAGCACTTGAATGAAGCGATCGGATATTTACACACATGGGTAAAAATGAACGGCTTTCATAATGTATAATACCATTCTGACAAGCGATCTCGACGATTAAGATACTCAATTCAACACGTAAGCAAAAGGTGAATGCGGAATTTGTGCTATAAACACATAATTTTATAAAATCTACGGGTATTATTGGAGAGGTCACACCTTTTCTTCGGCTATTTTGAAAAGCCTATACGTATTTTGATTACTTTATGAGAATTATTCCCCAAGTCTGAGTAATTCACTAATTTTATCCAATACTACGTATTTATAGAACATTTTAAATGCTTAAGACTCACTCCTCCAGGTCACCGGTGACATCCATGCTACGGTGGTCATAACACTTCTTGAGCAGTACTCAACTGAGTACGACGCATTGACTTCAACAGACTTGAGCTTATCATTATTGCTACAGCATGTTATATATATATATATATATATATATATATATATTATATATATATATATATATACATATATATATATATATATATATATATATATATATATATATATAGTATATATATATGTATATATATGTTATTTATGTATATATGATATATATATATATATATATATATATATATATATATATATATATATAAATATATACATACATATATATACACATTGATGCAAATTAAGATAAATAAAACGAAATAAATGTTAATGTTATTTGTATGACAGCCCCGCATTCCGCCAAATGCCAAAATATCTGCGTGTTTTATTGCCGCAAATAATTGCTGGGGTAGCGCATCTTTGCAGCCACTGACAAAAGCAACATGATGGCTGAGTAGTGTAAATCACCTGCTTCTAATTACAGATGAAACAGCGGAATAAACGTCATGAAATGCACACACAAAATACCAAATTGGCAAACCCGTACAACTCAGTTCGACTGTTCGCATCACTAGTAAATCGATTTGTTTAAGCCATGTCAGTAGCGTTGTTCATGCATTTTAAAAGATGTCTTCAAAAGGAATATTGTAGTAAGCTGCTGGCATACTAGTATTGATTGTAGCTAGTGAGTTTTATATTACTCTATTTCTCGTGGAGTCGCTTAGGGATACGCTGGACCAAAGCACAACATTTTGTACAGTTGTATCTTAGGACCTTACACAACTTTTAGAGGGGTCTGCCCGATTTAAAAAGCCATTGTCAAGTTCATGTCAGAGTCAAATATTACTAATATTATAATTGTATTGTACACTATGGTTTCCTCTTCTTTCCAAGATATAACGATCTAATTTGCATCATTTCAAAACGCCTACCAAATGAACAACTACATATACAAATTGTCAGGGCAATTTACACAAATGTACCAAACAAAATAGTTTGCATCCTTACGGACATATACAACTTTTGAGATGAGGCTACCCGGATTTTAATGGTCAAATTCATGGTTGGGTAAAAAAAGTAAGTCCCTATATAACGCAGAAGCAAATCGTCAGGATTGTTGAAAGCGTTTTACGTTTTACTTCCTGGCAAACATGTTCAATCAAAAAAAATCTCAACTTAACTCGGAAAACATCCACAAACGCAGCAATTTAATGCGAGAAGGCTGCTCGTGAGCAAATCATAATTCCACTATATTTACAGACACATTAATACGTCATACTTACTTAATTAATTAACTAAATAAATCATACATATGGGCTCACATGTATAGGGCTATGCACGTGAGCCCGGCATTCTTACATTTCCTCGCACAACTTTATTCAGCCTTGCAACCACACTCGATCAGTTCTCTACAACCAACAACAGCAGCTGGTTGAGTTGTCCAGACTGGACGCCATCCGGTGTCTTCTGTTGTCCATCCAAACTCTTCAGGATTGGGTGCAGCTATGATAGGCTTCAGACGTTTTCTCCAGATACTGGCTTGGTATAAACATTGGCTTGTTCATTGAAGCAGTTCACGTTCGGTTGGAGGCATTTTCTCCATCGTCTTAACCCTCAATGGGAGCATTATATTGTCGACGGCCATTCACCTTGTCATGTGATGTTGCACAGGACACATTTAAATCGCTCAGTCTCAAGTCGATGTAATGTTGTACAGGATATTTGTAAATCGCTCAGTCAATCTGAATTGTGCAGATGTAAATTCCTAAGGAACACACCTGGTCTGAAACGCGATGGTGAACTCAGCCTTGGCTGTCCGAAATGCTTCTCATGCTTTCCACGCTGACCTTTTGTCTTTACAGCTGAACTGGGACGGTGCATCAGTACACGAGACGGCGTGAAAAAAGAAAGATTGAATGGTATGATAGTAGCAGAAGTGTGTAATGTGCCAACGGCCCATAATTGCATTATTGGACGGAGCTCGACAATATGTGAATTATTCCAACTAAAATAACAATTATATCTGTGTTCTGCCAGAAACAATAATTGCCCCCTCAATCAGAACACCGACTAAATGTATACACATTCTGCTGTGTGCCTCTTCGTGGTCATTCGTCGACATTGATAAGTAAGCGCGATTCGACTTTACATGCGATCCACTGGTAATGTACTCATGTTGAGTTGGTGGGTAGTTATGTTTGACTACATCTTTCGTCAATAGATTGAAGGAGTCTCCGTTTTTGTTGAATCTTGTTAGGAAGCCCGCAAAGTTTAATGGCAATTTGGTATCAGTGGTTCGTGTCGTTTGTTTTTCTTGGGTTGTGGCATTTTAGGCTGTTAGGTCGGTATCATACACGACGTCAATCCTATAGCAGCTTTGAAGTTGTCTCTCAGTCCAGGGAATCAAGATGGTGTCACTCTTTTACCTAACATTGGTGTTTTTTCTAGTGGTACTATAGCAGTAGGGTGTCTCTTGCTGGACGTGTGCTGGACAATGCAATGCAACAGCCCATGTTTGGTATTTGTAAGACGAATGTTCCCCACAAAGTGGACAATGTCAGTGGCTATACAACAACTCATCCAATCTGGTGTTATGGACATGTGCAGCAAAAGTAACAGTTCGAAGTGGCAAAGTTATTCAACGAAGTATGTACATACTAAATTGTAGCATCAACAGTTGAACTATTCCGTAAATAGTTACAATAACCACATGCCAGGCCTAGTTGAGGAACAGAGCCTTATTGTGAAGCGCTTTTTTATATAAACATAAATACTAACATAACTGTTGTAACTTTCAAACACTAAAGTGGTTATATCAGAATTAAATACTAATTATATTAGTTTTAATATTATCATATGTCAAGAGTGTTTACATGTGTCGTGACAAACATAAAAGCCTTTTTTGTATGTAGCGAACATGATCACTTCAAACGTTAGCATCGTGTTCGAAACTGTCTTCCATTTTGTTTGATCCTTTAGTATCCACGGGGGGGGGGCAATTTAAATGTATGACTATTTGTAAAAGAAACAAGTCTATGGAAAACATTGGGTAAATATAGCAAGCAGCCTTTGAAAACATTTAAAAACATTATTTATGTATCAAGATATTGGACAGTGCGATCATATCATTAATATTTGACCTTGATCTTGACATTGACCCTTAAAAGAGCGCAGCCTCCTTTATAATGTTTGATAAGGTCGTATTAATAAGCGACTCCACTATTTAGAAGCGTAGGATACCAACCTATTCATTGCACATAATATTGTAATTGTGTACACAATAATTGTACAAAGGTTTGCATATCACATAAATGTGTGTGGCTGACTCGATCCTTGCGGTTAAAATTTGAATTATATTTTAAAGTAAAAGTCTTAACAAATTAATTTCCTGGTTTTACTGCATAGAATAAAGCGTTAGTATATTGATATTACATACTGACAACTGAATTACTATTATTTTCTCATCAGATGATTAAGTAAATGGCAATTAGCATCACATTCGGAATTCGCCTCACTCGGAAACCCTTTCGCAGAGATTCGGCTGTTTCCGGCGAGTGATGTAGAGGCGGGAACGAGGCTCGATTTGACAACGGCTTCCATATTGTAAATAGTGTGCCGGTGCCGCCCGTTATTATGCCACGAATTTGTGTAGCGGTTGGTTGTTCGAACAAAGCATCAGCATATGTTAGTTTGCACAAGTTTCCAGTAGATGATGTCAAAAGGTGTGCTCTGTGGAATTGATTTATCCGCGTAAAACGAGCAATCTGGGCCGGGCCGTCAGCACACTTGACGGGCGATCTTACTTTCAATTACCTAACTATGAAAACGATAACATACAACCGCCAAGCTACTCCCCACATATCTTACATACATATACACACATTAGGTTACAAAATAAAAACACTAACGTTACTGAAACAAATAAACTTCACAAAACAAAATCGTACAAAACTCGCCAGCAATTTAATGTTATCGCCGCCGGCGGCGGTTACACGTAGCTCTGTGGTACCGTAATATCGGTATAGGGCGTGCGCACCGTAATATCGGTATAGGGCGCGCAAAAACGAGGCTGGGGGCAGTTGGGGGCAGGGGGTCCATATACTCCATGTTAACATATAGGACTTTGTTTTTGGTCGTAATAATCGAACTGTCCGAAATAGCGTATTTCAATTATATTGTCCGAAGGATTATTACAAGCAGAAGCAGTGGAACACTTTGCCGGTGACAATGATCACGGAAATCATGAATTTTAATCGATTATTATGGTGGTTGCCATGGCATTAGCGGCAAGTACTTGTGTTTGGCGATCTTGACTAATAATGAAGAGTGCCAGTTTTCGCGTAGTACAACCTGTTTGGGCCAAACGTATACATGTGTTATGATTATGTGCATTTAGACAACTTGTCAGATATAAGTGCTTATCGAAACCACAACGTACAGCAATGTAAAACGCAAATCCCGTAAAAGATATATACGGCCTAACATCGTGTCTATTATCTGCACTACGTAAATCGCTATGTGTCTATGAACTCAATATCGACCATTTAAGATAAGAAACATAAATATATTTATGAACTGATTTTCCTAGTATTCATCAGTCGGAAGCTACAACTGTCATCCATCGTTAGAATATTATTCTTGTGTCCAGTCCGGAAATTAGTTTCGCTTAGTCCCCAATAAGCTCCAGTCGCGCGGAGTCACGCCATGTATCGTGACCCACTTACATGCCCTTTAGCAGTGTCAGATTAAGGTTTAGGGTAAGTTTAGGATTAGCTAAAGCTATATTAGGGTTAGTTAAGGCTACGATTACTTTAGGGTTAGCATAAAACCGGAATTTGCGAAGATAATTTATGTAGCGACACCTGCGATAAATTACCGGTGTTACGGTGATCATCGTTTTACAAGTAGCCACCGCAGACCATGTCGAGTTTCACGCGTGTTTGTTTTATTAAATTTATTCTTTACAGGGATGTAAATTATTTTATTTTGTAACCTTATGTGTGTATATGTATGTTCATAAGATATGTGACGAGACGTTTGGCGGCTGTAAGAAGTCGTTTTCATGGTTAGGTCAGAAAGTAAACAAAAAGATCGACGTGTACGGCCACATTGCCGACGACTCATTCATGGACTTGTGCCCATGGCCACGGGATGACGCCGCGTCGCGGCTAGACATCTCGACACTTTTCAATATTCTAATCGAATTTGAAGCCACTGAATATTGGATTCGATATTCGATTCCGTTTTGAAATTTCGAGGATATTCGATTCGATTCGAATGAAATTCCAGATTCGTTCCATCCTTATGCAGCAACAGCGGCGGCGACCGGCGGCTGTGATCCCGCCCTTACGTCACAGGTCAAAGTGTACCCGAATGCGTTACGAGCGCTTCCGAATTGCACAGCAGTTTCGGCTTAAATATTAACTTGATTTAAGTGTTAATTAGTCAGACGATTAAGTGGGTAGAGTTATCAGTTGTAGTTGTATACCACTGTTACTAACCTTTTAGCAAAAAAGGTCGGGAGATTGGGCTTTTACTTTAAAACACGTTGGCTTTATTCCAGTTATATTTTTTTATCACAGCTAAACAAAGACAGTCAAGGTAGCTTCCAGAGAATGTGTATGTGTGCTTCATTTACTTTTTTATATATCAGTGCATGAACACTTGTACGAAGGACCTTATACATCAGTAATCGTAGTAACAAAACACAGCTATATAATGTGAGTATCCGGATCGTTTATTTCTTTGTAGGCTGTGCCAGGGCGCTTCCAAAACAGTCTATAAACACCAAAGGAGCATTACACATTGTCCCCAGTGAGTATATACGATTATCTTATATACTGTTTCCCAAAGATCGCTATATACGCACATAAGTGGAAATATGTTTCCCGAGGTTTTTTACCCGACATTGCACAACGACGACAACAACATTTAATTAAAGTGTGCATCATAACAACAATTAGTTGTTTCTAAATCGTACGCCACACAACCACTCTATGTTCCAACATGTATCTCGCTCTGGCGCTCTCTCTCTCTCTCTCTCTCTCTCTCTCTCTCTCTCTCTCTCTCTCTCTCTCTCTCTCCTCTCTCTCTCTCTCTCCTCTCTCTCTCTCCTCTCCTCTCCTCTCTCTCTCTCTCTCTCTCTCTCTCTCTCTCTCTTCTCTCTCTCTCTCTCTCTCTCTCTCCTCTCTCTCTCGCTCTCTTCTCTCTCTCTCTCTCTCTATCTCTCTCTCTCTCTCTCTCTCTCTCTCTCTCTCTCTCTCTCTCTTCCCTCTGTCTGTCTGTCTGTCTCTCCCTCCCCCTCTCTCCCTCCCTCCCTCCCTCCCTATCTCCCTCCTCCCACTGTATGTTGTACCATCTTCATTTTCGTGAAGTCTGCATCAGATACTTATTTATATTATATTATAATATATATATATATATATATATATATATATATATATATATTACTATTATATATATTATTATATGATCTGCACAGCATGCACACATAAGTACACATCAAACAATTATATTTATATATTATATATATATATATATATTATGTTTTTTGTATAATATATATATATATATATATGTTATATATTATATATATATATATATATTATATATATATATATATATATATATTATATGATTAATATTTACTAATGTTATACGTTCACACCAACGCACACGCACACGCACACGCACACGCACACGCACACGCACGCACGCACGCACGCACGCACGCACCACACACACACACACACACACACACTATATTAGGCGAACGGCAGAACCACCTAACAGACCGATTTAAATACACACATCCCAATGTTATATCATTGGAAAGCCCTGCATCTACCCGTGACAATTAGGCATGCCGTAGAGTTGCTAAATGGCGTTAATCCGAGTTCAAATAAGGTCACCATAAAACGATCGATTTTAGAAATTGGACGCTTCTGAAAACCTCTCGATATTAAAATGGCGAAGTAGCTATTTTATGGTATTAGAACATGGCCAAGCCATATATTGTTGGAAAACGCAATACCTTATCTCCAAGATAATATATAACATTGTGCTGTATCCTGAAACGTTAAGAGTGATGGCAAGGTCAAACAAGGTCACCCATAAAATGACCATTGTTGGAAAGTTTGCAATGCCGCGAATACCAGGAAGTTATATTGACTGACTTTACAACTATGGACAAGTCATATTATCTAGGAAAGAAAAATTTCTCCCTGTCAAAATGCGGTGTGACATGGAACTGTGAGATGAGGTAGTTTGTGTGGAGCGGCGTTCAATCAGGGTCACCGTAAATGTAAATGAATGAACATTAGAAATTGAGCCATTCAGCAGTTTCATTGGGTGCTTATATTTACGTCACCTACATACTCATAGACATATTACATACCATTGGAAACCATTCTTATCACCGTGACAATGAAGTACACAACCGAACCATCAAATGATGTACTATACTTCCAGTGAAGGTTAAACAAGGTCATCATCAACGTATCTATATTCAAAAGGTTTACTCTGTGTTTGTCAATGTACGCAAGGCAACGTCGTTGGATAACATTGGATAATGCATTGCATCTTCTGTTTTATAGAGCTACAATTATATTGTTACCATAGTTGTTTTTTCTAAAGCGAACTATTTATTTTTTATTTTCCTCTTGCCAAATATTAATTCATCACAAAATCTTGCATATTGAGTGCATTTGGTAATGCTACTTGAAATATTCTACCCACGTTTATTATCTATTCACTGTCATCGTCTTCATCATCACGTAAAATGTCTTTGTCGATTGCTAATGTGATATTTCAAGAACAATCTACATACGTTTCAACAGCTTTTCAAACAATTGATCAACATCTATATGCATTTGCCCATCAACTGAAGTGGGCTTTTCTTGATGAACTTCCAGAGATCGAAACATGTCCAGTCACCAACACTCTTATTCATGGAACATGTTACTCCAGACCTTACATATCCTTCTTCTGAATGTTTGGAAAGAGCGAGAAAGTGACACTTCATATACAGACGGAACAGGTCATAGTTCCATATTCTTTGTTACTGACAAACAAAACAGTCCCACGTGGACTCCTTTCTACTCCGCTGACCTCTTGAATCTTATGTACGAAGTTCGAAGCCCCGGATAGCTGGATAATTTGTTGGGCGTCCGATTTGGAGGTGTTGCAAAGGTATCTAGAGCGACATGGGCACAGAGAAAACAGTGATCAGAGATGCAAAGGGAAGCAGAGGTATAGTCGGACTGACTAGACATACAGCAAAACTCATCAGGTGGTCACCATGAGTGATTATATGATAGTAATGCGAGAAAGGAGTTGTGCGTCCAAAAGAACTCAACACAGGGATCACAAAGACCTACTGACATTGACAGACATTGAGGGGTGTTGAAGAGCATGTGCGACCTCTGATTGTTTATAATATGGCCAGTCCTTTCGAGCCCAATGCTCACCCTTATTTACTCAGTAACTATTTATTGGGCTGCATGCAAAAGTGGATCTGCACAACGCAGCCCTTACGCGTAAGGGCTGCGGGGGAAAAGCGGGAGAGATTTGTGCTTGACGCATTTGAATCATGTGACAGATGCAGCTTCTACAGCCCAGTTTACAGTTTTCTTGCTGATGTTACAACGTGAAAAACTCTAAGCAGAATTAGGCCATAAATTACAAGTTCAAATATAGAGAGTGACAACATTTCCACAAAGCACCACTACAACCACATAACAGTGTACATTAGGAATGCCAGGCTGTCTTTCAAATGATGGCGACGGGGGTAATCTAGTCCATTTAACGCATTAGCGTTGGCCTAGGAATGTTCATAATTAAGTCACCAGACACAGGTGTCTTAGACCTGATTGCGTACTACATTCCAAAAATAGCGAATACAGTCATCATGTGAATTGAAAATGGCAGCGGTTACCGGTTACAACAGACACACGCCGAATTGGACCTCTGCTTTTTGTAACGGGAGGTGACAAAATTCCCTCCGTGTTTAGAATTTGAAGAAGAAAAACACTGTTCTATGTTGTGAACTAAAAGTGGGCAGGTCATTTGCTGCCTTAGAAACTAGCGATAAAGACGCTGTACTATCAGCGCCGATGACATTCACAGCAGTGAATTCAGAGAGCTGACACTGTTGTAGAAGTGTTTTGATAGTTATGAAGACGGGAACAGTTGAATGCGCACCCCAACCTCAACCGTTTATAGCTAATGCTGATCAACCAAGAAGCACAGGTCATTGACTAAGCTTTCACATGTGAAGCATGTTTCGAGGAACATGCCAGAGGGATAGTGTGGTAAACGAAGATTTGAATGTCTTCACCAATATTGGGCTCCCACTTGAGCATGAATGAAATATAATGAATGGCAAACGTGTACCTGTCCATATCAAAGGTTCAATGGCACCAGAGCTCCTGGAAGATCCCATCTGGTTGTGTTCAAGTAGAAGTCACTGCACAATCAATTATTCATGGGGTCAGATCAGTTTGTGTTGCACAGTGCTGTGCACATGTCATAGCAATGAAAATTCTAAATTCAATTGGCGATCAAGACGTTCTGTCTGATTATGATGATGATGACGAAAATGACAACGACAGTGAATAGAAATAAAATGTTTCTGGTATCTTCACCAAATCGACTTACCTTTGTGATGAATTACTATTTTGTAAAATAGAGAAACGTTGATCGCCTTGCAAGGTGTAAAGCAACTGGTAGCGGCATCGATAGTGACTTTGTTCAACTTGATTCACATAAATGTATCTCTATAAAGCAGTCCAATGGAATAACCCATTTGGCGAGGATACAATACGTTTTCCAGTGGCATACGGTGCTGCCTTGAGTTCACTGACAAATACTATTTTGAATATAGACACGTTGATGATGACCTTGTTTGACTTTCATTGCACGTGTACTACATCATTTGATGGTTCGACTGCGTACTTCATTGTCACGGATGCGTTCCAAAGGTATATGATATGTCCACGAGTATGTAGGTGACGCAGATGTAAGCAACCAATGAAATTGTATAATGTGTGCGGAATGGCGCAATTTCTAACGTTCATCAATTTACGGTGACCATGTTTGAATGCCGCTTCACATAAACATTCTCACCTCACATGTCCACGTCAAACATGTGAGGTGAGAATGTACTTTTATAAAGTGTATATCTATAGATGTAAAGCAGAAACACAGTCAATATAACTTCATAGTATTCGCGACATTGTAAACTTTCCAATAATCGTAATTTCATGGCTGACCTTGTTTGACCATGTCATCATTCTTATCGTTACAGGATACAGCACAATGCTGTACATACTCTTGGAGATAAGATATTGCGCTTTCCAACAATATATGGCTTCGCCATGTTCTAATAACTTAACCATTTTAATATCTAGACGTTTTCAGAAGGGTCCAATTTCTAAAATTGATCGTTTTATGGTGACCTTATTTGACCTCGTATTAACGCTACTGCACCACTTGGCAACTCTACGGCAGGCCTAATCGTGACGGGGAGATGCAGGGCTTTCCAATGATATCACATTTGGATGTGTGTATGGGAGCCATTTAAACTCCTAAAATAACGCACTTTTTTGAGGATTTGCCGCTCGCCTATATTCCAGTCGCTATCAGTTGTATTGATACGCCAGGGAACTATTCATAGAGGGAGAACATGAACAAACATATTCACAACTTTTGCTAGCTAATTTTGAACACGTGATTTTATGATATCGTTAAGGGCAATATTATAAAAGGAAAGGGAATTACAATAATTCAGTATCAGTACCTAGTGCAGAATTAATAGTTTACGGATGTGATCATAACAGATTCGATAAATGTAAGAAGTATGTTTTCTGAAATTAACGTCATCACAAATGTCTCCAAAATGATGTGTGCCGAAGTAAGGGTGTACCGAAAATATTCTTAGTTCGTTCACACACATGCTGTGTCGCGACTCGAGCCCGTCTCGCTGCCTAAGTTTGGCCTAGACTATAGGCCACAGCCGTACCGAGTAAATAAGGGAGAGGCAACACACACATGACTAACATTTATCAGATATATAAAAGACTAAGTCATTTTTTTAAAATATGCGTTACCCATAAACCGGGCCTTGCTAATCTGGTGTTCTTTGTTAGTGAAGCTGGATTTGTTTGGCTAACATTTCGTCCTGTATGTATGTATGTATGTATGTATGTATGTATGTATGTATGTATGTATGTATGTATGTATGTATGATGTATATATATGTATATATATATATATATATATATATATATATATATATATATATATATATATATATATTATTATATATATGGATGGATGGATGGATGGATGGATGGATGGATGGATGGATGGATGGATGGATGGATGGATGGATGGATGGATGGATGGATGGATGGATGGATGGATGGATGGATGGATGGATGGATGGATAATTATTATGGACTTAATCTTCTAAACAGCCCAGGTGTACGGCTATTCAGAAACATGGTTGTGTCAAAAAACAACACGAACGCTGGCCCTTGGACTGTTGGCATTTAATCGTCCTTCTTTGATGATGCACTATATTGTCTAAACACAATGGAATATAGCGCATGTTCTAACATGGAAAACAACTTATACAGCTGTATTCTTAGTGAATAATGACTCTCTGAATCAGTATAGATATTCAGTTAATGCCTGTGTTGTTTGCGTGACTCAATACGAGCTTAGGCGTCACATTCTTTGATTGTGTCACGCTCGGTTGAGTTGGCTTCGCATATGATAAGTAACTAATATGGCAATGGTTATCCAGACATGTTTTATTTCAGAGGCTGCCGTGATACGTTAAGGTGTGGCCCAGTTGTTATACCCAAGCAACATATGATGGTATGTTAACGATTTTGCCGTATTATGTCTATGAAATTCAAATTATGTCACGGCTCAGCATGGACCAGTAATGCACTAGTTAATACAGAGTCGTACTCAATTCACCTATTTCCCCAGAAGTACATGGTTAGCTATATTTGTTTATATATATATATATATATATATATATATATATATATATATATATATATATATATATATATATATATATATATATATATATATATATATATAATCTTCAATGCCCTCAAAACCATAATCTGGACAAATCGCCAGTACGGAAGCAAACATGCGGCGTAGTATTATAATGTAGGAATAGGATATGTTTGCAAAGGCAAAAACGTTGTTTTCATTTTACGACCAATAGACTGAAGTTATGCACAAACCAGTCACAGTTACTTACAAAAGGCTCAACACCTTTGACAGATTTACCTATCTTGGCACACTCTCTCAGGTCAGGCTGTTTATATTGATGATGACGTCGACACTAGGATAGCTAGAGCCAGTATAATATTTGGGAGGCTACGCCAAAATGTCCGGGAACGAAGAGGAATTAGAATATCCACAAAGCTGAAGATTTACGCAGTGACTTTCCTTCCATCACTCATGTATGCATGTGAAATCTGGATTCCCGGTTCCACATGGGTTGTCTCAGGAAACTGCTAAATATTAAATGGCAGGAGAAGGTGCAGGACACAGCGGTTCTTGCCAGGGCTGACATCACCAGCATTCACACCAGTGCACAGTTGAGTTGGGCCGGCCATGTTGTCCGCATGTGAGATAAACATCTACCGATGAAGATTTTCAACGGAGAACTGATGTATGACAAACGCTCCAACGGTGGACAGAAAATGATACAATGACTCCTTAAAAACCTCTCAGGGTTTCCCCCATTGATTCTGCAAACAGGGAATGCTTCGCATCCGACTGCTCCACATGGCGTAGCAGCATCATTGCTGGTGCAGTGGTGTTTGAGGACAAACGAATCAGTTGTAATAATAGTAATAATCACAAAACATCTATAACGCCTATATCCTTAAGAAATTCAGCTGTTCGTATTGCTGTATGTGTGTCAATAATGCAACCAGATCTTCAAGACACGAACTGGCTTAACAAGTCGTTCCCGTACTCATATCCGAGACTGAATTTCATAACATTATGGTCATCATCGGCTACAAAGGACGAACATTGTTATTATATATTAAAATAAGCAGTTGATTTAACAATAATGCATTCAAGTAAATATACAAGGCATGTCATAAAGAGTTGCATGTCCTCGGATATATGTTTATATTTGATAATAATTTATATTAGGAAAAATTGAACATTTGGTTAAAAATATAAGTTAATGTTCCGCTGTGGTGGTCTAACATAAGGGTGAACACGTACCATGGTGATAAGCAGACTAAATTATCGTCTGGTGTTTATTATATACGCTGATGAAAGAGACCATTCACATTTTATGTCGTGTCTGTCACGCTTTGTCCAGACAAACCATTTGCAGTTACAATTATTTGTGTTTTAATGTAAAAGTATGTTGTAATAATAATGGCCAGATACAAATATAATGATTAGGTTTCCTATCGAAATGGTCGATTGATAATGCCGACATTGCAAAAAAAAGTGTGTCCTTTGATATAAATCCGGCTAGACACGTCCCACCTAAACGCATTACTATATTATTATTTGCCAACTGTTGGCTGACTTATTTCGATTTAGAATCGACATTCCAAATCCTGTTTGCACATTTCGCTTGGTTATCTGGCGCCACCTGATTTCGTCCCGGTCTTTCTGCTTCTGTCTTTTGGAATCTACCATGTCGTCTTGTAAGCGAATCTTGTGGGGGAACCGTAAAACACGACCTTGCCAGTTCAAGGGTCATTGCAGATCGTACCGAGCTTTGGAATCTTCCTCGACCGAGCCATGGCGTACTTGTTAAAACGAAGTTGCTCCATTTGATGTCCTGTATCTTCCTAATTAATCTTGTGTCAAAAACGTCAGGATTGTCACCGTGGCTTGATTTTAGATGCCAAGTTTCTTAACCGTACAGTAAGATGGACAATATGTCGGTTGATTACTTCAAGTATTTCTCCTCTCCACTTGACAGGGGTGTTCCCTCGTTTGCCTTCATTGGTCTAAATTTTGGCGACATTATGTGGTAACTGTCTTCGCAATACGTCGCATAAGACCTTACCATATTGTCGGCAGCTGCTTCACCTGCCCACCGTCGTGATGAAACTCAGCCGCATATTCGTTAATGTTTTTCTATATGGAATAGCATTGTTTTGCATAGTGCTAAGTACTTTTAATACGTTATTTTCCTCATGTAAGTTAACAAGAACACATTATTATTATATGATAAAGTGTTTTACTGAAAGTGTGACAGTAGAACATTTGGAGAAATATCTGCCAGTTTCTGCTCATAGTCAATGTCAGATTCCTTGTTTTCACTGTAGACATAGGCGAGCGGTAGAACAACTTAACAGACCGATTTAGATGACACCGCCCACACACATAACTATTATATACATCACTGGAAAGCTCTGCTTCTCCCCATGCCTATTGTGCCTATTATATAGTTGCCAAGTGGTATAGTGGGCGTTAATCCAAGGTGAAACAAGGTCCCTTTAGAAATTGTTACTGCTCTCAGTCCGCAGTTCTACAACATATACTCCCTGCAATACATTCAATAACATGATGTGACTCAGTTCCCTCCCAGTTGGAATTGAAATATTTTGTCAACGTTGTGCACCAATAGCAGGTAGGTCATTTGCTGCCTTGGAAACTAGCGATAAAGGAGCTGCACTATCAACAGCAATGACATTTACTACAGTGATTTCAGAGAGCTGACACTGTTGTGAAAGTGTTTTGATAGTTATGATGACGGGGAGAGTTGAATACGCACCCCACCCAACCTCAACCGTTTGTGGCTAAGGCTGATCAACAAGAAGCACAGGTCGTTGATTAAGCTTCCCCATGTGATTCATGTTTCGAGGAATGTGCCAGATGGCACTGTGTAAAAAGCAGATTTGTATATCGTCATTTGCGACCAAGTCAAATGTTCGGTTCACACTGTAGCATGGATGGGATATCATGCGTGGCAAACTTGTATGTGTCTTCCTCAAAGGTTCAATGACACCAGAGCTCCCGCACGGTCTCTTTTGATCATGCTCTGGTAGAAGTCGTTGCACAATCAATTGTTCATGCAGTGCGAACATTTCGAATTGCACAAGCTGTGCACATGTCTTAGCAATATAAATTCCACATTCAATTGGAGATCAAGACATTCTACCTGATGATGATGATGATGACGACGACGACGACGACAACAGTGAATAGAAAAAAATTGATAGAATGTTTCAACAACAGCTTCACCATATCGACTTACCTTTGTGATGAATTAATATTTTGTCAAACAGAGAAGAAATGTGCTTGCTTTGCCAGGTGTAAATCAATTGGTAGAAACACCGATGGTGACCTTGTTCAACTCGATTCACATAATTGTATAACACCGTCAAGTGGAATAACCCTTTTGACGATAATACAATAGGTTTACCAATGGCATACGATATTGCCTTGAGTATACTGACAAACACATAGCAGCCATTGATGATTATGAAATGACGCAATTTTGAATATTGATACGTTTGAATATTGACACGTTGATAATGACCTTGTTTGACCTTCACTGCACGTATACTACATCATTTGATTGTTCCAGTGTGCACTTCATTGTCATGGGGATAATCATAGCCATCTAATGGTATATGATACTGTCATGAAAATCTTCGAAGTATACGCTACATTGCAATCACTTTGCGTGGTCTGCCAATATAGCGTGGTCTTCATCAATACAGATTCTCACGCAAATATACCCGTTGTCTTACTGCCGAAAATGTAAAAAACGATCCCGTAATGTTCCTGCATTTTAGTGCTTCGTGTGTATTGCCATACGATGAGAGGATTCGAACGTATGACACATTTCTCCGTACATAAGAGTGATTGTACTACAACATCTGAAACATGCCTACTCCTGAAATACGCAGATCATACTGTCTGTGTAGGTTTGATATCCAGTTAAAACGAAGCAACCTACATAAATGAAATCCGATTGCTTGTGACTTGGTCCCCAAAAAAATCATTTGGCATTTAACGCAACAAAAACAAAAATGTGGTGATTATTGTTTCAGAACAAATGCTAAGCCCCTCCAATAGTGAAGTTCAGTGACGAAGAAGTTCAAACTGTTCGGTCATTCGTATACTTAGGTATAACCATGCACGACGATATCATTTAGTCCGAATACATAAACAGATGTGCTAAGCGATGCAATCAGAGACTGTACCAACTTAGTCTGTTGAAGATACATAATCTTGTCGATCTGAAAGATGTCGCTGCGTCTTAAGTGTCCATGCACAAAAGCAAGTGACAGAAAGATTTTTGAACGACTCTTAAAAGGTGCATAATAATTTATCGACAATAGCATAATGCCAGTAGACGATATACAGAACTTGTCCTGGCAAAAGCAAAATCAGCTATGAAAGACACTTTTCCAAGTGTTTTAAATTCCTACCTTCGAGAATGTACCTTCGTGCTTACAAAGGGAGTTCGAGCCGGATTTCGATGTTCTTTGCAATAAGCAGCCATTAATTCTTGCCATAACCAGAGCCAAATGCATGCATTTACTAAATTAATTATTATTTGTGTATGCCATGTTTTGTATATTCGAATTCCCATGAAGTGTAAGCAGTGGCGAAGAGCTTCGGGCTATCGACTAAAATAACCCGGTTTCGAATCCTGCGCTGCAGTGCGAAACCTTAATGTTTTCACTCTACATTGCTCCAGTTCACTCAATTGTATGAATAAGTACCTGGATACATACAGTGGTGCATATTTGCATGGGTAACCTTCGTGCATTAATTGCAGCATGGTTGAGATGATGTTTGATTGAATATATTTCAGTGGAATGACGTGTAAAGCGCTTTGCGCAGTCCTGAGGACTGGATATTGCGCTACATAATAACTTAACTTTTGGCAAAGTCATATTAAACATTTAAAATAGTCAAGAAAGTAAAAACGAAAAGGCTAGAGAAGACACACGACAACTACGAGAGCAAACGGGCTTCAGAAGCAGCAGATAATCAACCGACATGCCACATCCACGTAGTAAACCAATTGAAAAAGAAGTGCCGATAATATATCAGCATACATCGCGTTCGTCGACTGCGAGAAACCCACCAACTCAGCGCAAACTCAAACAGAGCTGACCAAGAATAAAGGATAGAAGACATATACTCCGGAAAGACATCTACACCAACAGCTCGATAGCCGCCCACTTACGCAAAGAGAGCAACAAGATCAACATCAGGAGATGAACATGACAGGAAGACACCCTATTGCCCAAACTGTTTACGGCAATACTCGATAGCATGTTCCCAGGACTGACCTGGAAAACCATCGGCTTGTAGATAGACGAAGAACTTCTCGGTCATTTTCGCTAAGGTAAGCACCGCAAAATTGTCAAGGGTATTTTTAGCAACCTGTTTAAAATGACTGCAATTCATGCGTACACCCAGCAATGATATACGGCGCGAAAACATGGACACTCACCAGTCAGACAAAGAACAAGCTAGCAGCCGCTCAACCAAAGACATCGCATCTCACCTGCTGGATACCTTACGAAGGGAAACGATCTAGAGGAAGGCCAGCGAGAGAGAGACAAATTATATGAGTACTGGAAGGGTACCATCTAGCAGAGGATAACACAAGACAGCCATATCAGGAAACTGCATGCTGAGGTCTTCGCCCAATCATGGGACACTACTACGGCTGCACAATGTCGACAATGATGGTGATGATGATCTATACACACATACACACACATATATATATTTTCATGATATTCAATATTCTTTATTATCAAATTAATATTGTCATGATATTTAATATTCTTTATTATCAAATTGTTGAATATGGTAACAACGATACATTAGTTATTGGTATTCAACAGCATAAACGAGAGCATAATATGGTTGCACATAATGGACTAAATACGCAATAAATACAATATGAATCATAATATAAAATAAAGTAACATTCATATTTCATTCGTAAATATCGTATAGCGGTGATCGTACTTTTACAAACATGCCAACATGAGGAAATTATGAATACCTGAACGATTAATTCAATTGTGTTAACAATTAGGTAAATGAGTTCATTCAGTTGCTCAAATGTTCCACCGTTTTATGCAGTAAGTGAGCAAAGTTTACTTTGTCTGATACCAAGCAGGCGTATGTTTCTTTGTATATATCATAATCGTACCAAATCATAAAGTATGAATATTTTTAACGATTGTTGTTAACGCGTCTGTACATTTGAATTGTCGAACTAACGACACATCCTCTTGTAGCATTGCTTCTCTCTGTGCTTATACAGAATTGTTACACAACACACTACGATCCAGAGAAGGACCCAAACCCTGGTGTTGCAGACGCTGATGAAATTATATACGTCAGCGTATTAAATAATCAGGCCCTTTGTAGCCGTAAAATTACACACACAGGATATGCCATGGCCAGAACATGCTTTCGTGACTTTCAGTACGGAAGGTATGTTTACGTTACTACGTTAGCTAACATTTTATTATGTTATTAATCTCTGCGTGTTTCGTTTTGTACTGTGCGTGCGCATTATAATGTCAAAGGTTACCGCATACGTTCTGTTCACATATGCACGTGTGGGTCCAAACTTCTTGATATGGTAAATGGCGCACTTGTGCATGCAAATGTAAGCCCTGATTACAACCAATTTAAATACTAAGCGAAACGAACACTTCTTATTCCTAATATGAATGATAACTTTTCTAAACTTACGGTCCTGCAATTCAAATAATATGTTAGCCATATTCGTCGCCTTGTGTTTGAGGTTTTCTGCATATTACAAAATAATTATTTGCGCTTTATTTTGCGATGTATATGTGTGTATATATATATATATATATATATATATATATATATATATATATATATATATATATATATATTTGTATCTTGTACTGGTCACGTATAAAACAAATGGGAGATGACAAACTGGCAAAGAGATCAGTCTTACACAGGCATCCTTATACCCTCTGCACGTTGTGACTTTGTGAATCAGGCAGCCAGTTAGTGGTCCTTCGTTCTCCACCATCCTATTTTTCCGGGATTGGGGGGCCATGGCTACGCCATTGAAATGGTTGTGAACATGTTTGTGGATCTCGGCAGCGAATGAGGTAAGCGACACCCATGTCAGATGTATTGTGCCGACTAATACGTTGGCTGTGGCGTCTCATCAACAGCAAACCGCCTCGGTCCCTGGTGATATTAAGGACTACTCATTTAACTCATAAATAAAATTGAATGTAACAGAATATCTGTTTGCTTCGAATACTAAATGACTTCTTAAATAGTACTCGCTACAACATCAAGTCTTTGGCGAACGTAGTCTTTGCTTAATACTCGGAGACGAGCTCAGCAGGTGTATGTACGCACATTCTATACTTTATTCATTAATGTTTTATTATAAAATTGTGTGTTTTGCTTCGATCCTGTCATAGTGCCAATGCTCCGAAAGTCAAACTTAATACAAACCATGCCAGAAACTGTGCTACCGAGATACAGTATTTATAGTCAATTTTATCACCATTTAAAATTAATACAGTGGAGTCTCTTAAGGGTAAGATCGTGACAGGCTGGGCCAAAGCACCAAATTTGGCAAAGTTGTACCTTAGGACCATATAACACGTTTTAAAGGGTGCTGGTTGACATATTTTAAAGGCCAAAGTCAGGTCAAGGTCAAATATAAGTAATTATATAATCATATTCTCAAATTTGTCGAGATTTTAATGATATTTTTAAATGTTTTCAATAGCTCATTTATTTACGGACCCACATCTTTCAATGTGATGATTATATAATTTGCATAGATTCAAAATAGCCGACATGTGAGCAAACTATATAAATATCGTTATTCTTTATCAGAGCCATTTTCACAAATATTTTGCACACAGATACCATATGGACATATACAACTTTTGAGATGGGGCTGCCCGGATATAAAGGTCAAGGTCATATGAATATTTCATAATTTCAATGTTATCATCTACTAACACCATAACAACGTTTGTATTTCGAAGGTTACAGGAGACGTTTATGGCTGCGAAACTCTATTTTATGTTTTGTACTTTATACATTTTGTATAAATTCAAAATGGGTGCCAATATGCTCAAAACTGATTATTATAATTTCAATGACGCGTAGCTGCACGCATATACTATAATATTGGATAACGATACGTAGTGCACAGCTACATTCATAGAGGCAGTCACATTTACTCAGTTAATTAACTAATTAACTCATATCTCCATTGCTAACCAATTCTCACATGCTGCTACAACTCTCACAAAGTCCACGGCAGAGAGAGAGAGAGTGTTGTGAATGTGAGCCCGGCGGTCTTGTATCTGCATTTCTTCCCACAATTGGGCCTTGCAACCACACTCGATCAGTTCTCTACAACCTTCAGCAGCAGCTGGCAGAGTTGTCTAGATTGGAAGCCATCCGGCGTCTTCTCATGTCCATCCAAAGCCTTCAGGGTTGGGTGCAGCTGTGAGATGCTTCAGGCTATTTCTCAAGATACTGGCTTCTTGCCGAAGATCGTTCACCTTGTCATAAGATGTACTGTCGTACATGATACATATACATCGCTCAATCAGTCTAAATGCTGCAGAAGTAAATTCCAAAGGAACATATGCAGCCTGAGACGCGCTGGTGAACCCAGCAGTGGCTTCCGGATATGTTTTCATTGCTTTCCACGCTGACCTTTTGCCTTGACCGCTGAACTGAGGTGTTGCATCAGAACCCGAGAAGGGGTGAACAAGGGCAAAGCACGAGCTTTTTCCTCCTCATGTTCTTGGCAGATTGGGTTGATGCGGTACTAGCGGAAGTGTTTCCCTGTGCCATAGCCGACCCATCACTACATTCCTGGATGGTGCCTGCCAAGGTCGTGAAAATGACAATCACATCTGTGTCTACGGTTCTGACGAGAACAGAACAATACAATACAATACAATACAATACAATACAATACAATACAATACAATACAATACAATACAATACAATACAATACAATACAATACAATACAATACAATAACCTTTAATATTGTAATTGCCCCCTGATTCAGCGCGTCATCTACATGTAGACTTATTCTGTTGGTGGTGGTCATTCGCCGACATCGATATGTCAGCACGATTCGACTTGACATGTGAACCATGTTTACTTGGTGGGTAGTCATGTATGATTACATTCGACTTTACATGTGAACACATGTTTGAGTACATCTTCCGTCGGAAGATTGAACTGTTCTTCCTCGTTTGTGGCATCTTGTAAGAAACCCGCAAGGCACATTGGCAATACCTTTCTGCGCGTGCCTTTCCCTCGTTTTTCTCGGGTTGTGGCTTTCAGGCAGGTCGGTACGTGTCCCAGACGATGTCAAACATAGAATAGCCTTGTAGTTATCTTTCAGTCCAGGGAATGAAGATAGTGTCACTGTATTCACCGAACATTTCTGTGTTGTCGAGTAGCAGGTCTGCACTATCGCAGCACCATCGAACACATCACAACGAGAGGGTGTTTCTTGTTGGAAATGTGGTTCATTGCAATGCAGCAGCTCATGTTTGGTGCTCATTAGTCAAATGTAGTGACAATGCTGGCGGCCACGCTTGGTTTTCATGTGCAAAAACACTCATCCAGTCTGGTGTTAACGAACTTACGCAGCAATGAACAGCTGGCTGAAGAGATTGCAGTTTCTCTTCATTTGTTGAAACTGTTGTTTTGCCTTCGAGTTTGTCGTAGTGAAGTGACGACGGTTAAATAAGGGCAGTTGTTTTTTCTTGATGGCCTTATGGATAGAGATCTTCTTTCCCATAAGCACAACGTTGACATATTTTGAATACTGGCTTTTCCTAAAGCCTACAAATATGTGTTTAAACATAACTATTATGTTTGTTATGGGCTTATTGCTAGCTTGAAAAGACAAATTCCTGATAAACACTGAACAAACTTATGCGAAGAAATGCAGATGCAAGACCGCCGGGCTCACATACACAGCACTCTGTCCTCGCCGCGGAATTTGTGAGAGTTAAGAACAAACCCTCATTGTAGCGGCATATGAGGAATTGGTTAGCAATTGAGGTGTGAGTTAATTAGTTAATTAACTGAGTAAATGTGACTGCCTCTATGAATGTAGATATTCACTTCGTATCGGTACCCAATGTTGTAGTACACGCGTGCAACTACGTGTGCACACTGAAATGATAGTAATCAGTTTTAGGCATATTGGTAGCCATTTTGAATTTATGCAAATTGTATAAAGTACAAAATATAAAATAGCGTTTTGCAGCCTTTAACCTTCCGAAATACAAACATTGTTATAGTGTTAGTAGATGATAAAATTGGAATTATAAATTAATTTATGTTTTTACCATCGTCTGACCTTGACTTTTACATTTAAATCAGGGCAGCCCCATGTCAGATGTTGTATATATCTATACGGTATGTGTTCAAAATATTTGTTATGGAACCTTTGTGAAAATGGCTCTGATAAAGAATAACGATATATATATATATATTTGCTAATTTGTCAGCCAATTTGAAATTATGCAAATTGGATAGATAATCATCTCATGGAAACATGTGGTTCCGTAAATAAATGAGCTTTTGAAAACATTAAAACATATCATTACAATATCGATATATTGGACAATATGTTTATATAATTACCTATTTTTGAGCTTGACCTGACCTTGACCCTGTCCTTTAAAATCGGGCAGCCTCTAAAAAGTGTTATATAGTACTAAGATACAACTGTGCCAAATTTGGTGCTTTGGCCCAGCATGTTACGATTCCATTAAAATTCAGTCGTATCTAAAACACTGAGTGAGAACATGATATCATGCCGATCATGTCAAATACAAATCGTTGAAATGGTGTTTAAGCGTTTCAGGCCTATGAATACAGCATGTCAGTTAAGTGAACACGTTAATATTTTACGACATTTATACATATCAGTTTCATTTATCCAGTTTGTCGAAGAGGAAGCATTGCTTATATTATCATACAATGTTGTGCAACGTTTCAGGCCAATAGCTACGTCGTTGAGTATATGTCCCAACATCTCAGCCGGAGTTAAGAATTACCTGGAAAACACATTGGTAGCCTTAATCAAACGAAACATAATACGTAGTTGGGTAAGTACATATATTGTAACTTATTGTTTCGTTTGTTTTTATTTATTCATAATTATGTACCCAATGGAATGTATTACTTACACACTGACTATAACAATGAAAACACTGACATATATTTGTCACCATATGCGCTCCTGTAGCAATTTGCAGCTTATCCTGTATTCATAGCTCAGGTTGTTTGTTGAGATCAATAGCGTTATCAGATGCGCCTATTTAGATAAATAATACCGTTATGCATGCCGGTTTAGAACAACAACACTATCATGGTTGTTTAGTTCCACAGGGCACGTCTTGTTAGACCAGCAGTGCTGTCTTGCATGTCTAGTATAGCAACTACTGCTTAAGGTATGTCTAAATAGAGCAACAACGACCTTTGTACATGCCTGCTGACAGCAACAGCACCCGGAGGGATGGGCGGTTACAGCAACTCCTCTCTCAGGCGTGTCTAGTTAGAGCAGCAGCGCGCCCCAGCGTGTCTAGTGGCTCGAACAGCAACAAAATAGCAGCCCCCAACATGCATGTCTAGTTAGAGCATCAGTGCCCTCAGTTACGCTTAATATTGCAGTCACGGTCACAAAACCTGTATGTAGTGTCATATTACAGGCATTCTCGAAAGCAAATTACCGATACTTCTTGGATAAAACTGGGCAGCCAATAACGGAAGTGAATCCAAAAACTGGTCAACCAAGGTAAATTGGACGAAGCTCCCATAAGGAGGTGTATTTATTCAGCAGATGTAATTATTCAGGATGTGCCATTGCGACAGCGTTTCGATACTTGCATTACGATCGCTATTCTATTCCCACTAGCAGGACATGTTCCTTTTGCTCTTAAGATGTTGTTGGTATATTAAAGTAATGTTAGTGGTAATCATATATATATATATATATATATATATATATATATATATATATATATATATATATATATATATACATATACATATACATAAATTATACATACCATGGCATCATAACAATTATATATATATATATATATATATATATATATATATATATATAATATGAGTAATAATACTCTTATAAGATGTATATATTTCTTGCAAGAAATTAACTATACTGTTTCTGTGCCGTAAAACGTGAACATAATTAATGATGCGTAGCGACTTTTCGTCACTCTTGTCATAAACAAACAAGGTCCCACCAAAAATTTGGGAGGTTTTTGTACGGGGATGAAAACATAAAATAAAAATGATATAATAATTAAAACTATAATTTGAGATAGAATACAACTAAAGTTGATATGTGTCCTTACAAGAATAATTTATAGAGTTAATATATACCGTTTCCCCTACATTTCCGTGACACATTATAACCTATTTGCAATTAAGTTTAAAAAGTACTGCATTTCGCTAGATGAATGTGTGTGGATTATGGATTGATAACGTCCTAGAAACTCAACAAATCAACATTTAAAACAAATACAGTGATTGAGGAGTATACGGCATTGAAATGGAATTTGTTATCATGACTTATACATTCATTGTGTGTGTGTGTGTGTGTGTGTGTGTGTGCGTGCGTGCGTGCGTGCGTGCGTGCGTGCGTGCGTGCGTGCGTGCGTGCGTGCGTGCGGTGGGTGTGTGTGTGTGCAGCGAACAGGGAGTCGTGTAATATCGTCATATATATATATATATATATATATATATATATATATATATATATATATATATATAGCAGATGGTTTGTTTTTGACGCGGTGTTCGTTAAGGTACCGTCACACGGTGCAACTTTGCTGCATGCAACAAAGTTGCACCGTGTGACGGGTCCATTGCATGCAATATAATTGCAGGCCCTTCTGTTTCAAGCAAGTTGCAAGTTTAAAACATGTTCTATAATGTGCAACTTTGTTGCACACAATAACCAATCAGAAGCCACCGCTTGGTGGATCATCATCAGCAACATTGGCGTCAAAAGCAAACAGTTTTATACTCAACGAAGACGAAACTCCATATTTAACTGAGCTATTCCAGGGGTATGAATGCCTCTGGAATACGACAAGCGCACGATACCACCGGACGATCCAGGTGATGAAGTCGTGCCGCCGGAAGATCCTGGTGATGCAGTCGTGCTGCCAGTGGACGTTCCTGCCGCGCGGAATCCGTCGGCAATGTATACCAGGTGTGGCCGAGCAGTCCGTCGGCCGATTTGAACTTTGAAAGAGCGGAAATGTCACGGAATCGTTAATTTACCGTGACAAACATTTCAGTGTGACACTTCTTAACCGAGTTTCCCGGACTCCGTGCTACGGGGCTGGTGACGAACCATGTTGGGACTGAACATTTATATGTTGTATTTTTGCTTGGAATAAAGCAATTCTTACTTTGTTATCAGACGTTACAAACGTTACACATAGCTAACAGTCAAGTTGAATTGGGTTCTCCCTTTCCCCCAAGCATGACCATTCACCAGGCTGCCCTGTCTTGTTAGGCTGGGTGATGTTTGATATTTCATGTAATGGCTGAGTGTTGGTGGGTGTCTATTTAATGTATAATATATTACTGAGTAATGGAAATGTATGGTAGGATACTCAATTACCCAGTCTAGTAAGCTATAGAACTACAACAGTGTAAAGCAATTGAAGATCCTACCTGGCTTGGGATGCCCCTTCCTTCCCTTCAGCAAATATTTTTTATCATTTTTTCACAACCAATGAGACATGACACAATAGCAGGCCTTAGCAGCTGCCATCTAGCAAGGCTGGTTAGAAGGGGATAAGGGGCATGAAAGCCAAGATCCAAAGACAGGAAGGCCACTGCAAAAGAGGCCTGTTGTTGCTAATTTCAGCTGGTTCCACCTTTGTCATAGGGGACAATTTACTACCCGGTAGTGGATTTTAGCGTCTCTGGTATGCTCAGTGTTGTGATGGTGAAGGACCACAGTGACTTCCAACAAAAGTATGTCTATCTGACTGAATAGTATGGTTCATTGAATTTCAAATAATTAAATGTTTAAAAAAGACAGGTGAATATAAAATATAACTAGCCATATATTAATTATCATACCCAATTAAAAGTATTATTGTATTATAATCAATAACATACATATGTTTTGTTAATAAATTAAGATCAATAAGGATTAGTTATTTTTAATTATTCCATATTATTTGTTCAATCTGTTATGAGCAGGTGAATAAAAATAACTATTAATTATCATACCCAATTAAAGGTATTTTTGGGCCATGAGGTGGCACAATATAAAGGGCGGGCTCCGGGCTCAGATGTACAGCCCGCGCATGACTAGTGTGGAACACACTTGTCGCCAACCACTATAGGCTATACTCAGACCTAAGTTAAACCCAGGCAATATATGTGGAAATGACAAAGCAGATAAGGACACACTCAGCGTTCACACAACGAATGCTCTCAGGTGCTCTCAACATTTCTACTTCAGCTCATGCCAAATTAATGAGCACAAACTACAAAATGGGATGATCTTAATAGAGTCAGACAAAAAGCTATTAAAAATATACGTACGCCAACTATAAATGACTTGCGGTACGGAATATTCACAATTTATGTATCGACATCCACTTGACTGTTTTAGGAATCCAGCATTTAGAAATGATGACGATGTGATTCATAGCGGCTTCGCGGACGGCAGGAAATATTTGCAGGGAACAGTGAAGACTCGGTCCCATAAATTTATTACGCCATCCGTTCTTGTGAGTACTCCAAACACATGCTGCTTGGCATTTATTATGTTTGGTTTAATAGTATTTTCTTATTATGTATACTTATTAAGGATGTATTCTTAAATTGTTCAAGGAGATTTGTTGCGTTTCTTTTGATAAATAAACTTAATTAGAGTACTTGCTACAATAAAACTGGTCTTGGAAGCTATTCTCATAGAATATGTTATTTTTAAACTTCAGTAAAAAAATTCGACCTTAATATGAATATTGGAGTGGCCTAATTTGATATGGTGAGAACATTATTTAAACAATTAACGGGTGAGAAAACAGTGTTAGCATTTCAGAGAAATCCATTGAGAGGAAAAGACCTCTCAACGCACAGAGAGTGTATCGCATAATGATACATGTAAGAACTTGCCCATTTGACAGTCACATGTGCTGCGATACTTGTACTATACACTATGTGTAAAAGTATGTCTGAATACTCATTTCTCATGAACAAATGTGTCAAATATTGTAAGATTATCCATTTATATTCATGAATAAATTAAAATATAATGTCACAGAAGTTTCCATTTGTTGTCCGTCGATAGGTTAACTTTGACCTTTACATGACCTTCAGCATCTGATATTTACTTTAAACTGAAAGTGTATCATCATAAGTTGATTCTATATACTCAAATATCCCTAAAAAGAGGTATTACACACAATTCTAAGTAGTTCTAAAGTATTTTTTTAAGATCTGACCAGTGGCCATCTTGGATTTATGCAAATTACCAGAGTTGCTCTAAGTGGCCGTTTGGGCAATAAAGCCGAATGTATTCTAATACAAATAAACCAAATGTTATCACTATCTTTAATAGGGTGCGTTGAGAGTTTCCCCCCTGAATGGTTTTCTCTGAAATTTTAGCACAGTCATTTGTTAACCAAGTTTCATGTTTTCAGTGATTAAAATAATAAGAACACATATATGAAGTTTTGTCGTAGATATACAACAATATGCTCATGCTGTTCACTTATAAAACAGAAGCAATGACAGTTGGTGCTGCATCTCGCGTGACATTGATCGACCGTGACTACATATAATGCTGGCTGTAGTATCCCCTTCGAAACGTCTATAAGATACCTCCATGTCATAGATCATACTTTTTCCATGCATGAAAAGAATAGTAGCGTTTGTCGTGCCTTTTTTTAAATTAAGGCGTATTGTGTCCATTTGGCCGTATCTTACCAAAAGCGGCACTACTAAACTTGTCACTTCTTTGATAACTTCCCGTCCTGATTATTGAAACTCAGTTCTTGCTAGTATGCCTGTTGAACTGATAAGTAGACAATAGCGGGTTCAGAGCTGTGCAGCAAAGCTCTTTTTGAGAAAGCTAACGTAGTGCCAATGTTACAGACCATCCGTTAGCTTCTGGTCAAGTTTAGATGTCAATATAAAATAGCAACGCTTGCTTGCCGTCATTTTGATAGGTCACTCCCTCTTTACCTTTCCGCCTCACTCTGAACAGAAATGTCTTCACGCCTCCGGCTCCAGGGAGAAGCAGCTGAGAATGTCAAAACGTCATCTTAAGTCAGTTGGTTACAGCTAGCTTAGTTTCATCGTCGGAATGCACTACTGTCAGTCTTCGAACTGTCCCTACACTGTGTCTCTTTAAAGGGGAAGTGAAACACAGCTGTAATATTCCACATAACTAAATGTATAATATATGAGTATATATTAATGGTGACAGAAGCATATTCATTTATCAGACAAACTGAAAAAAATTGTTCAGTGCCTAAATCGTCGACATAGAACACTGCGTATCGCCATCTTTATTCCAAGCGAGTTGTTTGATTACCTCCTATCTAGCCCATGTAACATTTCAGTTTGTTTCCGGTTTTTCTTCATTATTATACATTTCTACGCAAAACAAAGATATGGTGCCTTAGTATACACGATAGGTGTCCTATGTATCAACAAGTAATATTTATTTGCATTCGAAACAAAAAGGTGAAAGTAAATAGCAATGATTTATAACCAATGCAAATATTCGTAACGTGACACTTCCTGAGTGCAGATTTTTGCAGCTTCAGGGGGCGGGGCATCCGAACGGAAGGTCAATCCGAACAATTTTTCTTTTTTTTACAAAACTGCCGGACGTGTTTTGCGGTAGTGGAGACGCTAGTTGCTAGTGCTCTTGGATAAATCACAGTAGAAAATGGATCCGACAAAGAAGCATCTGTAGCACAAGTGAGCAATCAGAAAGAGGTTGACACACGTAAAGCCATTCTTGCTTCACCCAGCGTGCGTGCCGAGGTGCAAGGCGTCAAACCTCGCCGAGACGGCGAGAGAGGATCGCCTTTTTTATGGAATCGAAATCTTTGACTTTGGGATCAACGTGCTGAATAATGTGAATATGGCGTGGTGTTTGTGTGGATACTGCATCCCAATGTCGACGCACATCGAATTGGTATGTTGTCGGGAGATAGCTGGCTTGTCCGGCCCTGCTGACAGATGCCTGCGTGATCCACGACTGACCACGACAGCTGTCAATGTTGGGAGTATCGGTCAGTTGTCGATGTGCGATTTGAGTGCAGACTCGTTCGTTCGACCAATAGATAGTAGGTAAGTAATACGTAGTTCAACAGGTATCGAAACATTATTTAGCCATTCAAACCAAAACAGAGCAATTATACTTGTATGGCCATACATATTAAATAAAAAAATCATTCTATCTTCGAATTCATAACATAAATCGTTGTTACAAACTTACATTTTATTTTTGGCAGTATGTTACATGATGCGTGTATCTTATTAATATAATTATTTAATTTCCAATTTAAAAGTGCTAATACCGTTTGTTTAATTTATGTAAATAATGTTATTTAGATGTGTGTGCTGCCATGCAATTGTATAAGTCTGAATAATAAATGGATGTGTAAGCAATTCACAGAGAATATTGAAGAGGAGTTTTAATGTATTGTATACAGTGTATTGGTCATGTGCGAGTGTGTATGTTATCAAAACCACATCATGACAAGTAGTCTTACAATCATAAAATTCATGTGTTTTCTAAATGCTGTAACAATTTTACATAAAAATCATTTGATTGTGAAATGCTGTGACGATTTGATTTCAGTATTTCACAAACAAATTAACCAATGCGCTGACTTCGTGATGGGATATTGATGAATTACACAGTTTTGCCAATTACTAATACTTATAAGATAATGATTGTTTACTATAAATCAAATGTCAGAATGTATCGGTTAGCTGCATATCATCACTGCACATGTTCAAGGGGGTGTTTCCAACAGGCAACAGGCATGTTATACCAGTCTGGGTGTTTTGCAGGTGCAGAAAAGGGAAATGAGTTTTGTCTTGTAAACAACCAACTTTCTCTGTTTCTGATTAGTGTCATAAATGACTGAGTCATCATCAGTGTCATCCGCTACCACATATTCTGCATCACTCTCTTCAGAGTTTTCCTTCTGACTGTTGCAGACAGAATGATCTGAAGATGGCAAAGTGAGACTGTGACATTCGAAGTGTCATCCACCTTGACAGGACTGTCTTGGTCAGTCGAAGAAGGCTTGCAGGACTGCGACGATAACTTCGCATATCCATGGGCATGATGAATATTCAATTCAGATTCAATATCATCTGTATTAATTGCTGCTTCGATAAAGTATGGCATTGGCGACATAATCGCTGGCTCTGTTTGAGTTTTGACACTTCGAGTCGTTGGCGTTGCAATGTGACATCCATACTGCCATGAGGGACAATGTAATATTGTGCAGTCGATCCTTTGGGAGTTGTGCTCTGTATTTGTGAAAATCCTTCATCTGAAGGAACTATACATATGTAAGATGGTATGTATTTTTTGTGATATACATATAAATAACAATGTTTTATCGTCTTTTGTTTTCTCATTGCAGTACCTACATCATAAAAACAGAATAAATCAACTTATAATTGGCTTTTCGGAAAGTACGACAAAAATGTGTCTTCAGTAGACGTTTGAAGCTGGTGAGATTGTCACAAGTCTTAATGACCGTTGGTAAATTGTTCCATAGGGACGCAGCAGTGACAGCGAACGAGCAGTCTCCAGCTTTGCTACGGGTACGATTCACTTCTAACATGTAATTGTTCGCAGAGCGCAGTGTTCTTGTCGGTTGATACGGGCACACGAGTTCACACAAATACATTGGCGCGTCGTTGTGCATGGCTTTGTAAGTGAATACAAGTAGCTTGAAATCAACTGTGCACACAATGGGTAGCCAGTGGAGTTCGCGTAACAAGGGTGTGGCACTGTCGTACGCGAGCTACGCATAATCAACCTGGCAGCCGCGTTATGTATTCGCTGTAGACGGGCGATGTTAACTGCAGACGTACCATATAAGAGTGCGTTACAGTAGTCAAGCCGTGATGTGATAATGGCATTGACAACGCGTTCCTTTGCCGGTCGGGGAAGAAAGCGGCTAATATGCGCAGGTAGAAAGAGCAAGCACTGATAGTTTGCGACACTTGCTTTTTCATGTCAAGGTGCCTATCAATGCAGACACAAAGACACTGAACAAAAAGCGAAGCCGTAATTGTAGCCATACCAACGCGAATCACACTTTTATCCACCATTGCATCTGCAGACTTAGGCACAATCGGAAGATATTGTGTCTTGCCATCGTTCATGAACATAGAATTCCGTGCCATCCAGACTTTTACCACATCTAAAGAATCTTCCATTTGCTTAACTGCAGCCAATAATGCAGAATGGTTCAAGTCAAAATGAGCATATACCTGTAAATCATCGGCATATTGATGGACGAATAGTCCATGGGCTCGTATGATGTCGCCGATAGGTTGGACGTATAACGAAAAGAGCAATGGCCCAAGGACAGAGCCTTGTGGGACACCTCTCGTTAGAGTAGTTGTACTCGACGACTGGTCACCGATTACTACTCGCTGCGTCCTCTCCTTTAGATAAGATATCATCCAATCCAGTGTTTTGCCAACAAAGCCGTAGCGCAAACTTAACCGCCTAATCAATATGCTATGGTTGATCGTATCGAAGGCTGAATTGAAGTCAACGAGAAGCAAGATGGTTCCTTGTTTTATGTCCATTGCTCTTTTGACGGCATTTGTAACATACAGCAGCGCAGTTTCTGTCGAATGGTTTTTCTGATACGCCGACTGAAAGCACTCCGCCATTTGATGACCAGATACATGCGTCATTATCCTAAGCGCGATCACTTTCTCAATTACTTTGGATAATAGAGTGAGGTTACTCACTGGTCGGTAACTGCTCAGGGTGTCTTTGTCCAGTGATGGTTTCTTTAAAAGTGGTCGGACAATTGCATGCTTCAACGACTTCGGGATCACCCCCTCGTCCAGAGAAGCATTTGTGATCCGTATGATTGCAGGCACAATATTGGTGATGCTGTCAGTGAGCTGATTTGCAGGCAGAGGATCCAACACGCACGTTTTCTTAGTAGCACAACAAATCGTTGTGATCTCTGTGCTCGTTGTTCGATCAAACACATCAATACAGTCAGCCAAACAACGTATTTCGTCTGATGGCCTATCAATGTCGTTGAAACACTGCAGACCTGATAGGAGATTGCCAATGTTTCCACGAAAGAAACGAGAAAATAGTTCCTTGGTCTAATCAGAGACACATACTTGGCCATACTCAAAGTCGTACTTGTATTTTCCCAAAATACAAATGTCAGCTTTATTATAAATACAAATATTTTGTTTTTAATTTAAGAAAGTATCTGCATCTTAGCTAAGTTAAGACAGACTGGCATTTGCACTGCATGTCCAGAAGGACAACATTAACTGTAAATCTAAAGTACAAGTGTATGCAATATACAGAATGTGAAACTAAAATGTATAACCAAATGACAGGCAGCAGCAGCACCAGGCTAATGGCGAGAGACGATACAAATTATATATATATATATATATATATATATATATATATATATATATATATATATATATATATATAAGTAAACACCAGCCCACCTCTCAGACCCGGCCAAGCTAGACAGACTGGTGCAAGTAACTACAAGTATTTGCAAATTATGTGCGGAAAGTATCAGCGGAAATTCGTTAAATATATCATAAAGAGAAGGGAATAATTTGGTGTTGACATGTTAATGTTGTTAGAATGTCATCATAGGGATTCCGATATATCGCCGGAAAGCAGCTGATTTCCACGTGGCCATATATTGGATCTGCACATATGTATACCCCCGTGTTGCTGCAGTAGCGGCTGCATCTTTTCTAAATGAATGACATTTGTAAATGCTGGTGTCATAACCCGCATGTGAAAGACATGCTGATTGTTGAGATGTAAAACACGCCTTCGAAATAGGTGTTTTATCAGGGGAAACAAAAAGTGGTCCTGGTGAGGAGCCACGGGTATGTAAGTAGCGACAGATATGTACGACAGAACAGTTGTGTGAGTGTAAATTGATTTCGATAACAATGGGCCTGCCAACGTGTTGTTGTTTAACATGCCGAATTGTTAAATGCAAGGATGACTTATGACGGTCACGAGCTGGCACGATAACAAGATCACTTTTGTGATGGCATCTGTAAAATGTCAACGAAATGCCAGAAGGTATTCAGCAAACCCATTTCATGTGTAACTGTTATTGAACTAACACACACTGACAATTGAAGTCGTAGTGAGTTTTGCTGTCAAAAACATGTCACATTAATGCAGGTCAATCGGCAACACACAAGGTCATCAACACAATATATAATTCATTGAACCGAATCAGGTTGACATAAAAGGTGAAACATCCACACACAACCAACAAGCGGTACAGAAAGGAATCATTGGAAGAACCGATAATATAAACAAACTCCGGCACCTCGAAAACTGGAGGCTGGCAATCGACAATTATAGTCGAACCGGAACCTGTTTACACATCTGAGACAAATCATGGTACCCCTCAACCACGGGGTTATAACTCGAAGATATATATCGAACCATAATTTGGTGTACATAACTGGATAAATATCAAGGCTCAACCGACAAGCGGTCCAGAAAAGGGAATCATATAATGACCCCTATCAGATATAAACAAGCTCTGGTACCTCGACAACCAGCGGCTGGCAATCGACAAATGAAATCGAACTAGAACTTGTTTACATGTAAAAGTGGTCAGACAAATTCTGGTACCCCGCAATCATGGGGTTATAACTCGAATATATATTTTCGAACTAGAGTTTGAGTGACATTAAGCAAGTTCCGGTACCTCGCAATCATGAGGTTATAACTCGAATACATAAATCCGAACCAGAAGTTGCTTACATAGGATGAGTAACATCAGAACATGGAGGGGTAAATGGAGTAAAAACGTACAGGTCACGTAACAGTAGTAGGAAGACACAGATGGTGTATGTGTGTTTATAGTTTTTTGTTTTTTATTATATATTTATTTATATTATAGTTATAAAACCCAAGAATTGTTACAAGAAAACAAAAACTATGTGTAGCATCTAGGCAAAAGACTTAGTTTGGAGAACAAGCGTGAAGTATCGCCGGTGTGGACACATTGTCACGCCTTGCTGGGGAACAGCGCCGCCCCGCGGATAGACCTGAAGTACAAACGGCGCAATTCCGCATTAACCTCTTCGACCAAAACATTATAACTATAACCTGGACGTAGAAGGTGTTTCAGTGCGCGCGAGAGCCGGAAGGGGGTAGCGATAGCAAAGTTGGCAAATGGCCACTTTTGTAAACCCGTCGACGCGGACTAAATGTCGACGATGTTCAGCAGATCTTTAGCTAGCTGCAATGGTTCACAGCTGGGTCGGTTGAGATAATTACCACCGAGATTAAGGATTGCCTTAGTGGCGTGGGCATCGGATATATGTGGGGCAGCGTCGTTGAGTAAGCCGAGTAGTGCCTCACCGCGGGACACAACAGGCTAAGAAAAACGATCTGGGTCAAGTCCGCCATTGACAAGACCATGTGCGCGGCAATATCGGTCGAAACGGGATGCGAAACTGCCACCACGAGTCTGTAATGTATGCACAAAGGAAACGTCCCGGCACGAATATGGAATATGGTCACAAAGTAAACACCGGAATAAGTTCAAATCCGAAAAGGAAAGATAAATAAACGTACACAAAAGTGAATTATTAAACTGATCAAAGTCGTGAAACACACTGTCTCATAAACATTAAACTTAATACAGAATAAAATTTCATACGATACAACACACAATAAACATGACTCACTTTGGACAATTCGGAAGAGAACTGGTGAAGAATAGTGGACTTTTTTCATGATGTCAAGCATTGGGCTGGTCCAACTGGTAGGGGTGGAAGGTTAGAAATATTTCGGATTCACATTATTAGGCAATACACAACAAACATAAATTTACTTTTGGTTATAACAAAAAGTCGTTATTTGTGGGGATTTTTCTCCAAGTGGGTGTTTTCCGATATATGTAAGTTTTTTATTGCAATGTGTAAGGTTTTCTAAATAAACTTCATAGCCATTTTATCATAACTGTTTTTCGGACGTGAATATGGATACCTTCCTTTTATCAAACACTTACTGCACAAACTGCAACTAACTGAACAGAGCTTATGCTGTGGTAATATCAAAAGCAAAATACATGCATTATCAAAATATAGTGTTGCTACTTTATATCCTTATTTTATATTCTACTTTTTTATACACAGTAATACTATTTATTTCAGAATCAATATATTAGTCGATTGGTCGATACTCATTCTCCAATCGCTATTAGTACCAAAAAGTTGACAATTTATTTAAACACTCAAAGTTAGCAACATTTAAAGCTGATCTCTTTTGAACTAGTTTGTCTTTTCACCACGCCCTAGCACATGACTATGAACTGATAAAAATGCAACTGGCGAGATGATGGGGCTTCATCCTGGCAGTGATGTTTGTATTGGGTGTGGATAGCCATTTCACTCTTGCTTGGAAACATAGGACAGTCCATCCAACTGATAAAATCGGCTCTTGGCCAAATTAATTAGTCATATCTTCATCAATATGACATAGAAAATGCCTATGGTAAATTTACTGAACACCTAAATTGTGTCATCTCGTCTTTTGCACCAGAGAAAACTGTCACAATTAAAGCCAAATTTGTAATTCGAAACGAATGGATGACCAAAGGTCTAATGATATATTCTATAACTGCTAATAAACTATATCAGCAATGTATCAGTAAACCAAAGTCGCATCCTGACTACATCCGTTATGCCAACTACAGACATATGTATAACATAATTTTAAAAATCGCTACGAAACCTCACTATGCTAATCAACTAAGCGCTTCCAAGAATGACTACAAAAACATGGAACTTACTAAAAACATTGATTCGGAAAACAACGACAAATCTGGCATTCTTTACACTTCAAAATTAATAATGATATAATTACAAATCCTAATCAAATTTATAATGCCTTCTGTAACTTTTCTTAATAAATTTCGGTCCTAAATACGCAAATTCGATATATCGATCCAAAAAGCAATTTTCAACCTATCTTCAAAATTGTCCTAAACTAAATTCAAATAGTCTTTATATGAATCTAATTGATGAAAACGAGATCCAACAAATATTAATGTTCCTTCCATCGAAGAAAAGTTATGGTTATGATAATTTGAGTCAGCTTGATGTAAAGATATTTCGGTAGCAAATAGTTTTACATTTGGCTATATTAATAAACAAGTCAATAGTTGAGGGAATAGTTTCACAGGAATTGAAAATTGCGAAATTTATTCTTGGTTTTAAGTCCCACGCCAAAGATGACATTTCAAATTATAGACCTATATCAATATTACCTAAAATTGTAAAAATATTGGAAAAATAAATGTGTACTGAAGGGCTTATAATTCTATAAAAAAGCAAAATACTGAATAACCACCAATATGGTTTTCGTAAAAAAAACCACTCAACAATAAATGCCTTAACCGTGCTTACTTGTGACATTATCACAGCATTGGAAACAAAGATTCGGTTCTTAGTGTTTTCTTGGATCTGTGTAAATCTTTTGATACCATTGATCACCAAATATTATGACATAAACTTAATTAATATGGAATAAGTGGTACTCCACTCAGATGGTTTAAGGGTTATCTCTCAAATCGGAGACGATATGTTAAATATAATGAAACTCTTTCGATGCAACAGGATATCACATACTCATTCTAGTTTGCCCCAACTTGACACACGGAATCATTTTGTAGGGATCCACGTACAAATCCCATTTTACAAAATTATTCATTATACAAAAGAAAATCATTCGTTCCATACTGAAAAGAAATTACATGGAACACTCCCACGCCCTTTTTATATGCATTCACTTATTATATGCACATCTATCAAACCAGACAACTATCACAAATACGTCCTTTCATTAGTTCTACTACCAGACCCTCAACCAGTTTGCTATGTAAAGGTCCGGTGAGTTGGAACGCAATTCCAACCTGCGTTCAGCAGTCACATAGCGTAATAGCATAGGGTATGAAGATATGGCTCAACCTTAATTCCATGTTGACGCACATGTAGCCTATCCTTACTTACTTTAAATCACACATATTATGGAATATTTATTTACATGTGTAACTGGTTCAGATTGTAATTGCGGTTGGTGTAACCTTACGACTGCACTACTTTTAATGAGTCAACCTATTACTTTATATTACTGTTGTGACATCAAATCGTGTCTAAATTTGAAATGTAATTCTTATTCAACACGCCAAGTTATTATTATATAGTTTATACAATTATTGCTGGGTTGACAGCGGCCAGTTTCTTCTTTTGAAGCATTCATCATATTGTATTATCCTCATATTATATTACTGGCTAAAGCCTTAATTGGCTCCGTTGTCAACCAGGAATCGTATACTATATCATTTATCATTTGCTGATTATATTTATTTGTATGATGTATGGGATTCCGAAAATTACTTACTTACTTACAAAGATTATGATGTTATTGCCTAATCTGCACTAGGCTGTTAACTGCAATTAGTAACAGCATGCTTATGTTGTACTTTGATCATAATGTTTACAACCATTGCAGGTAACAAAGCCGGCTATAGGTTAATGTAAGGTTCTCAATGTTTTCCACCCATGTAACTATTTAATCATGGGATCAGTGATATTACTACCTGCTATCAGAAGACTATTGGTACTCGTGAGTGCCGAGCAATCTGGTTTCGATTTGTCATTTCCTACGTGCCGCTTCATCTTCCAAATAAGGAATTCGTGTCCGGTTTCCAAGCTAAGTTCGCCAAATATTACTTCGTCCCTGCGTACTTATATGCAAACAAAGCGGCCAAAGATGGACCTGTACCTTTGGTTGAGAATTGTGTTTTGATGTTCCCTGTCTCTTTGTGCTCGTCACGTTCGTAATTTTGTCGAACTTTCCGCCGGCGGACCCGCCAACTTAATCTCTAAACGGCTTTTTTCTGGAGGAATCCTTCCGTTGAAGTACGTGAAAAATTGCTTCCTAACAATTATAGTATATATGTTAGTCGTACAGTCCATTGATTTGTTTAATTTTATTTGTTTTAATGCATTTCGTCCGTTTTATCGAGAGCTATGCTTCGTCGCCTATCGACTAGCTATTACATCGATTGTAAACATTTCGCATAGTCAAACTGGATATATGGTGACACACACCTCAGCGTAATGGCGGCGCCCTGCGTCAAAAGTAGCTCAGTTTGAAAAATATACCGTGACGCTGTGCTTGTCAAATTATGGTCAGAAGTGCTGTAAATTATACGTTCTTATATTTGGGCTGTGGTTGTTCAGCCGCTTCACACCCCGTTTAAATCTCGCTTAAAATATAATAATTTTATATGTGCCGAGTGCCGAGAAGCGTTCTCATACAATCAAACGAAAAAAGAACATACGAAGAAAGATGACAATGGCCATCGCCAATCTCACATCTGACGACAGCGACAACAAGAGGAGAACAACAATCAATAATAGCAGCAGTAGAGCAGCAGCAGCAGCAGCAGCAGCAGCAGCAGCAGCAGCAGCAGCAGCAGCAGCAGCAGCAGCAGCAGCAGCAGCAGCAGCAGCAGCAGCAGCAGCAGCAGCAGCAGCAGCAGCGTAGCTAGCGCAGCAGCAGCAGCGAGCAGTGCAGCTGCAGCTGAGAGAGTGCAGCTGCATGCAGCAGCAGCAGCTGCGCAGCATTTGCGTCAGCAGCAGCATTGCAGCAGCAGCTAGCTAGCGCAGCAGCAGCAGCAGCAGTAGCGCTGCTAGTAGCAGCAGTGTAGCGTTAGCATGTGCAGTAGTAGTAGAGCTGTGCTGCTGCGCTGTGCTGCTGCGTGCTGCTGCTGCTGCTGCTAGCTGCTGCTGTGCTGTGCTGTTGTGTGTTGCTGCTGTTGCTGTTGTGTTGCTGCTGCGTGTTGCTGCATGCTGTGTATGTGCTGCTGCGTGCTGCTGCTGCTGTTGCTGTGTTGCTGTCTGCTGCTGCTGCTGCGCTGCTGTGTATGCTGCTAGCTGCTGTGCGTTGCTAGTTGCGTGTTGTGCTGCTGCTGTTGCTGTGCTGTTGCTGCTGCTGTTGTGGCGTTGTGCTGTGCGTTGCTGCTGCGTGTGCGCTGTTGCTGCTGCTGCTGCTGTGTTGCTGCTGCTGCTGCTGTTGTTGCTTGCTGCCGCTGGTTGCTGCTGCTGTGCTGCGCTGCTGCTGCTGTGCTGCTGCTGTTGCTGTCTTGTGCGCTGTCTGTGCTGCTGGTTGCTGCTGGCTGTGCTGCTGCTGTGCTGTGCAGCGCTGCGCTGCCAGCTGCGTTGCTGCTGCTGTTGCTGCTGCGCTGCGCGTATGCTGCTGCCGCTGCTGCGGTGGTGCTGCTGCTGCATGCGCTGCTGCTGCCGCTGCGCGCTGCTGCAGCGCGCGCTGCGCTGCGTTGCTGCTGCGCTGCTGCGCTGCTGCCGTGCGCTGCTGCTGCGAGCAGCAGCGCGCAGCTAGCAGCAGCGTGTGGCAGGCAGCGCAGCAGCAGCGCATCAGCGTAGCACAGGCAGCAGCAGCAGCAGCAGCAGCAGCAGCAGCAGCAGCAGCAGCAGCAGCAGCAGCAGCAGCAGCAGCAGCAGCAGCAGCAGAGCAGCAGCAGCAGCAGCAGCAGCAGAGCAGCAGCAGCAGCAGCAGCAGCAGAGCAGCAGCAGCAGCAGAGCAGAGAGCAAGCACAATCAGCTAACCTATATGGAACACAGGACTATCTATGTAAGTGAGAACGCTTGTCGATGCTAAGGCAATGGTGATCCGTACATGTCTGTTTTACGCCGTCCCGCCAAATGATATGTAACCTTTCCACGTGCCGCTGGATCACCATTGCCTTGGCATCGATATACCAGTTGAAAATCACACAATGTCCAGTATAAGAATATTTTACAAAAGTACATTTTTTCATATATGATTTACTGTGTTATACACACACAGTCACACAAAAGAGTAGAGAGAGAGGGGGGGGGCGGAGAGAGAGACAGAGCAGACAGTTAGAGACGTATAGATATTCAGACAAGTAAATAAATAAATGCTATAAAGAAATGACGACACTAGTCATTGTGTTGCCTAGTGTCACTGCGTGGATGATCATAGTAATGCACTTCGTGTTGACAGAGAGAAGTGAAAAGACACTTCAAGTGTAATACAACAATTGGCGCCGAACTGAGCACTCGAAAGGCAACATGGAACAAGAGGTTGTTTGGGGTTCGTAAGCTAAATCAGCGTGAAATATGTCGTACTGTTTTTAGCATTTACACCAAAACACGAACCAGCACGCGGACGCGTGTCCACGCTCACACAACCGTGCACCACATTGTCCTTGGGATATTTGATATAATCCATGTCTCGAGAACGTATTTTAACGTAGCTGATTGGCTTGGCAGTCATCTTTAAAATGACCGCCAAATAAAATGTCCCCATATCTTTATAACTGCACTTAAATCTATGGAAATAATATACTTTGTCGGGCGCTATTTTTTAGAACGGTGAATATTACAAAATGGCGGATAGTTGAAAGTCGATAAAGATAAAACGTAATACAAGTTAAATCACCCCATATAACCCCTATTTGTGGGCATATATTGCGTGGCTTTAGATTCATTAGTTCTCAAAATACGAAAATGATAGGCTTAGTCAAATACCATCTTTAAAAATTGGCGGAAATATTTATGTTGTTGAAAGTTCAAGTAACATTTTTACGTCACTCTTCCCCTAAACACGCGAGAAAAATGACTGCTCTCTTTTGAGATGTGATATTTGTATTGAAGTTCGTCATATCTTATAATGGCATACACGAATGCCGCAGAAGTCCAAACATGTAAACGTTTACAGGTATACTTTGCACAGGGCAATGAGTGCTCTACCTGAGGCAGTTATTAGGATACGGGAAATATAATTTGACCGACATTTTAAGAAGTTAATTATACCAAAATATATCAAGAGACATGGAAATTTTAAATCATATTTATATCCTGCTACGCCATGGGGTACCGACATTTGGTCTGACACACGCACGCACGCACGCACGCACGCACGCACGCACGCACCACACACCACACACACACACACACACACACACACACACACACACACACACACACACACACACCGATCATCGGTATGTGTGCCATAGTTGCATATATGTCAGATAATTAATAGAATAAAAAGTTGGGTATATAACCAACTCATTGTGTATGTACGTGTATATATCACGTTAGAAAGAGCTAGCCATGTGTATACTGCATATTTACTGGAGTCAGATATCTGGTTTAATTTGATTTCGAATGCTGTCAGATGCAGAGAGCTATCTGTGTGGCATTAACCACACATATAACTATTATTAACAAGTGTTAACGGTAGATAGCAGGCTTTGCGTTAATAAATGGAGTCATATAATGTGATCGTGTGCGTAACTTATACATGTGCATGTCAGACAACTACCCGGCCGTTCACATTTCAATACAATTAACTATGTTATTTGGTACTGTGTTCGCTTTATTTAAAATAAGGCTTTATTCTGTTTTGTCAAGGTATATAATATAGTACATTATAATATGTATATAATGCACTAACAATGAAAAATGTGATGATTGTAGGATGAAGCTTTGACGCCGGAGCCCATATCGTATTTCCCCGTATTTTCGCGATTCACACTGGCTCTGTTGGATGATACTGGATAAGTGAATCAATAGTATATTTTATTAAAATGAATACTACGTTTAGTAATTATTACTTATACGTATTTTTGTTTCATGATATGTCAGTTCATGTGTTCATTCATTTGTTCGTTGCACCTCGCCTCCACTTCATTTTCCGCACAAATTCAATGCACGTGTTCGTTGTTATTGGTTCTTCTTGTTCTTGTTCTTATTCTTGTTTTCCTTCATGTTCATGTGTGTGTGTGTGTGTGTGTTTGTTTGTTTGTTTGGTTGTTTGTTTGTTTGTTTGTTTGTTTGTTTGTTTGTTTGTTTGTTTGTTTGTTTGTGTTGTTTGTTTGTTTGTTTGTTTGTATGTTTGAGAAGTCCTGTTTTGTGGTGTTGTGTTCATTCTTGGTTTTAATGTGTGTCCTCCTGTGTGTTGTGTGTGTGTGTTCCTACTGTTTACTTATATTAATTTATAATTACTGTTGGTCTGGTTGTGTGACGGTGTGTGTGTGTGTGTGTGTGTGTGTGTCTGTGTGTCTGTGTGTGTGTCTGTGTGTGTGTGTGTGTGTGTGTGTTCGTTCGTTCGTTCGTTCGTTCGTTCGTTCGTTCGTTCGTTCGTTCGTTCGTTCGTTCGTTCGTTCGTTCGTTCGTTCGTTTGTTTGTTTGTTTATTTGTTTGTTTGTTTGTTTGTATGTTTGAGAAACAGAAATCCTGAACATTTTAAACCTCGGTCAGATTATGTTCAACTTCTTCGTTTTAAAATATATTCATCCTCTAAGTAGTTGAGTATCTGTGTTCCCATACACTCTTTACATTACATTAAATTTCACATAAACTTAACATAGTTGGAATCTAGGTTATGAGACGGTAACACTTATAGTATTCATACACGCCACATTGTCACGAGTGAATACATATTTTTTTTACAAAAGCACACAACAGAATTCATTTCACGTGAACACCTTGTTCTTTTCTTCATGAACATATAGTAATTTTACCATAATTTGTATTAGTTACTTCAAACAATTTTCAACAATACTACTTTTTATTCCTAATCATAGAATTAGTAATACCGATATATAGTGACACATATCAGCGGTAATAAATTATAGTATACTATTAAAAAATAAAACAACACACAATATGTTGGCCAACCATATATTCTTACATAACACACGTCCATAGAATCTTATCGTTGCATCTCTATGCACCTCGAACGATCAACGATTCCCTAAATGACGTAACATAGCAACAAACACATCGCGACATAACGGACGATCACGGACAGTCAAATTGCCAGTAATCCCGCGTCGCTTGTAACCGAAATATTTATCATTCAGACCCGACTCATTTAATAAAATTAAACTAATGAAGCCAGTTATATTCATAATTTTCACAATTTGCATCTCCTCTATATGAATTGATGTATGAATTGGTGAATCAGGATCCTAACAAAGGAAAGAAGAGAAAACCAGGTGATAATTTACAACTGGGTCCCGATACTGGATGTTGACCGGTCGTTGGCCCAGGGCATGCTGTGCCAAACAAGTTGTCCAGCTTGACCAGCTGGGCGTGACTTTATACGATAGTGCCCTCTGATGACCAGGAGTATCCACCAGGGTTGCATTACTACCATGAAACTTTGACTGAAAATTATTCTTGACCTTTGACCTAATTATATAGTATGTAAGAAAAACAGTTTATTATCAAGTAACATCAAAATGCACAAGGAATGTTGTGTGTTGTGGCGTTAAATAAATAAATACTATATATATATATATATATATATATATATATATATATATATATATATATATATATATATATATATCTTTACTACTCCATCGTGTGCCCAACATTATACAACTCAGCTATGCGAGATGTAAATGTAGCAGCTAACTCGCAATACTTCGTAGGAAGATCGTACCTGTCTTTACCAAAACGTTACAAATTATCTTAAAACGTTAAAAAAGCGCGCGAAACACTGTCATTACATTTGTTAATTGGTTATATAAAATTAAGCTGACAGTTAAAAGCTGTATATCTCTCGCTAAATAAAATAAATAAATAATACAAATAAAATAGGCAAGGCGACATAAAACTAAACTGAGTAAAGAGAGTATAGTGGCATTTACAAATGTAAAATCAAATTAACTAGCATTATAAACAACTTAACTGTCAATTATGTGTTATACACGTGTAAATAAATACGTAAGTAAATACATGAATAAGTAATAAATAAGCAAACAAGCAATAAATAAGCGTCGCGACCAAAGACAATGCAACGAACGGTTCAAATATCTCACTGCCACTGGGTAAACACTGATTTTTTAAACGTGGTTGTTCTGGATTTAATATAGTTCACCACCTATCCGCTTTGACGCGCTATGTGATATTTGACCTTGACCCTTGACCTTCCTCCTCCGACCCGACACTTGGTGGATTTACATACTACTTTGGCCGGATCCGGCGTGCCATTTGCTGGCAAAACTCGCAACTATGTAACCTAGATATTGCTAGTTAATGGGCACCGGCGACTGTTCTCACTTCTATGGTTTAATCTGTTTCGTGGGTACCGGCTACTGTTAACAGATAGACGCTGTGTGTTGACTGATCGCTGGCCCACTCAGTTGTCCAGCTTGACCAGCTGGGTGTGGCTTTACAATCTAGTGCTTTCTTCTAACTGACTTGGGTCAATTTATATAAAGCATGAATATCCGCCAGGATAACAAACTGCTTGAGAACACGCGTCTACTCGGCGGTAACTGTGTTGGGATAAATATAATCGAACGTGATTTATTCAAATGATACTCTGCTAAATTGACAAATGGCGGGCGACCATTTTGAAAACAATCACCAGAGTATTGGGATAGCTTGGTTAAAAACTGTGATTTTGTAATGTCAGTGTGACCACAATGTAAAAATGGCGAAATGTGTACGTACGTGACAGACAGACTGAAAACTTAGATGGCCGTAAGCAAGTGTTTTATTGACTTACGTGGATTACACCTTTGATTTAACTGAGTAAAGGGACTTGCTAATTAGGTTCTCCACTTGTGACGATATGTCTCTGTACCTTGTCGTCCGTGATTACAAACACCTTGCAATGGTACTTGATTCGTGTTATGTTGACTAAGACCAGCGATATATTTCAACTCTGAGAACGCAATCTGTTTCAGGTCATAAAAAGAGTTCCCATGGAACCAAATCAATACCTATGCGTGAATTTGCAGTATACTGTTGCAGGTGGTACAAGATTAACTGGGACAAGGCTGACAAATTTAACCATGGATCTGGACTTGGGTGTTCATTTCTAGACAAAAGTTGTATGGAGTTCATGGAAATACAACGAGCAGCGTAAGTCTCAATGGAAAACGCGTGTAGTTTTACCTAGCAAATAACATTGTAACTGGACCACCTCGGTGTTCTCACACATTTTCACATCAGAGACTCCTGCCCGATAACAGTAGTTACCATTGTCTACGTCATGCATTTGTACGTGTGCGTGAATTGCTGTTAAAGAAACGCGCTTTCCCGATGTTTGAACACGCTTAGGGGAAGGGCGGGTAAAGTGGGCCCCTCGGCCAAAGTGGTCCCCTTCTGTCACAGCATTCCTGGTATGCAATGCAGTCAAAAACAGTCCCTTCAGGTGAAATAATTTAACGTCGTATTTGTTTATTTGGCGCGAAAGCAAAACGGTGAGTAGCAAATTTGTGTGTTTGGTACTTTACTTAAAATAATTGATGCGCCTTACAAACGCCACCTTTTCATAAATGAGCAGGGTACATAACTGTACATGTGGTCAATGGAGCTATAGACCATAGTTAGCTGAATGAGCAACTTTCAGTTTGAAGTGAATAAAGGCATTAATCTCAAAATAGCGACCGACCGATAATCTATGGCAGAGGCCAAAATGGGCCCCAAGCGGATACAGTGCAACAAGCTACAGAGGGACGACCTGGGTCACTACAGGCAGTGCTTACAAGAAGGACGTCTAGGCCACTTCGCCGTGTCTATGTTATTCGGATTATTGTATTCCAACAGCAGAAATACGAAAGCTAGAAGCACCGCGGAGTGTGTGGCCGGTGGACGCACCATGCATGTGCCGGGTATGAGCTTGGCGGGTTTATGTGCGAGATTTTCGCCAACGATTAAGTTGCATGGCATAGCGTTGTGAGTGGGCCCAGTTTGGCCTCCACGTTTTACAAAATAAGAAAATGGGTGTCTTTTTAAAACTTGTCTAACGTATTATATTCATTAAGATAGAGTAACTAGACACTGAATGCATGCATTTAGTCAATATTCATAGCTAGGTAGTGTTGCAATAATTTACCATTTTACAATTTACCATCAATGTCAAATGAATGTCGATCGGTGCTTAAGGGGCCCACTTTACCCGCCCTTCCCCTACACTACTCCGGGGGTTATGAACTCTCAGGGTGACGTTTCTGCGGGTGCGCGATATATGTAAAATCATCTATGTGCGACTAAATGCAACCCATCTGTAGTGTAAATATCACGTGCTGTTCTTTAGCTTTCCTTTCGTGACTAGTGTGAAGAGTTGCTTAAAATGTCATCTGATTAATTGAAATAATACTTTTTTCCATCACCATCACGGATTATGGCGCTCTGAAGTCACGTGATTTGCATTTGCAATCCAAATTTGTTTCAAAAACCTGTTTTCATCGTGTAAATTCGAGGCATGTAACTTTCCTGTAAGTATGTATACATTTGCTCACAATGTCCGATGTATATGACTAAAGCTGTTTTAATATGAGAATCGTAAACGTGCTCAATCAAATGACAACGAATCACTCACTCATGCACAGAAACGTCACCTGGAAAGTAATTAAGGCCCGGATGAATGTAAACGCTACAGCGGCAACATAATTACGAACCTAGAATCTATATTCCGATGCTATAAACACACCACCAGATGAATCACACAACTCCGCCGTCTTTTAGAAACGTAGGTTTATAAAGTTGCTTACTAGTCCTAGTTTCTCTTGTAGGCCCGTAATATGTTGATAGGTAAATGGAGTTTTAAATTCAAATTTGTATTCTACACGTCTTTCACCACTTCAGTGGGTGCTTTTAGATAATCTATGGCAAATGTCACTGGAGCGTGACATCCAAAATGGCCGCCGCTGAGCGGATACTGATCTATAACATTTGAATAGCCAAACCCGGTGTCAAATCCGCATGATATTGACATTCCAGACAGGCATGGGTATCTATTTTTTTACGTGTTATTCTAAAATTAGATGAGAAATCAAGCAAGGACGATCGTCGACTGCAGAAACAAAATCAGCCATAACTTTCGATTGACATCTACTAGAAACTAAATTTTGATATGCATTATTTCATTAACTTTCAAATTGAACATCCCGGTCAACTTAATGGGTTAACAATTTACCTATTTAACCAAATCCGGTTGCTAATCTGGATATGTGGCTATCGTCATAGTCCTGCAAAAATACAGTCAAATGGATGAGATTATATTAACTTTATTAAGGTTATTACAAATCGGAATCGGAAGTGTTTATACACGTAATAAAATTATACATAAAGCAATGTTCACACAAATTACGTACAGCTCCAATTATAAAATAATATCACATTAGTACTGCTGTGCAGCAAACTGCCAAGTAATTGCGTAAGAAATAACATAATTGTAATTATATGTGATTATTAATTGTTACTGTAGGTAAAATAACCAGGGGTCGAGGAGACTGTCACTAAGACCATTTTGGTCGCTCTCGTGGCAGCCACCCCATTAATTACATCACAATTAAATATAGTTAGCTATTTTAAGCACCTTCACTAGGATCCAAATAAACACATGTGCATAATACAGCAACACTAGAATGACGTTACTGGTAACAAATGTCACAAATCTCAACAAACAAACAACACAATTAGTACATTAATTTATCTTGGAAACTAGTAAATAATTAAATTTTAAATGTTAAATGTATTATTATGTATTAGTAATGGAATATCGTGCTTAGCAAAGTCATGTCTAGCCCTATTTGTGTGAATATTATCGTGTATCCGTGTATTAAATGTGTGGACTGTTTTATCTAATATAAATGGTATGTTTTGCTAATATACTGGTAATGTCATATGCACATGCTTATACAACAGTTTCAATTCATGCAATTTCAGCATACCTGTAACATTAAGAATATTTAATTTCTTAAACAACAGCTCAGTTTGTGCATTATATTTCGCTAAACATATTATTCTAATTGCTTTTTTCTGTAGTTTGATTATCCTGTTATAGCTAAAACCCCATGCCACTAGGCCATACTTGATGGTAACATTAATGAATTATACAAAGTAACATTTATATTCACTGGCAAAATCGTTTTAATATATTTAGTACGCCTATCATTTTGGAACATTCAATTGAAATATTTGTTTATATGGACATCCCAGCTTAGATTTTCTTGCAAGGTTACCCCGAGAAGATTGAAATGTTGGACTCTTTATGTCAATGCCCACATGATCACAATAGTAAGTTGCAACCGTTCTTTGTGTTACGATTCTTCGCTACTTCCTGCAATACACAGTGGGGTTTTTCTAGTTTGAAGTGTTCTGACAGATCAGTGAATGCCCACTGATTTAAAAGACTGTTGCGATGGATATTTTCCTTCGATGGATATATACAAAACAGACGTTTTAATTACGACCACGGTTCTTCATCGGCCTGAGACGCGCTGCGGACTGGTCAAGCGTGACCGGACAGTGTTGTGCAGATCAAGGTTTGTAAACAAGAGCAACGCACAGTGTAGAACATTAAGTGCGTTGTTCAAGTGACATAACGTTCGGCCATGGGCAAACCGCCTCGATCAACATCGCACCAGGCCACTGAGACCGAGTCCATCAAAGGGATTAGACAATCTCTAACATTTTAGTGCGAGTCGTTCGACGAGATAAAACAGCAGAATGCATCCACGGACCGACGCATATCCGAACGTATGATTGTCATCAAAGACGCTAGAATCGACAAATTGGAGACACAGATCAATGATCTTGAACAAAAAGAAAAACAGAAAAATATAATAATCACAGGACTGAACCTTCACACATGTGCAACCAGGCTGACAAATGCTACATGTACCGTAGATTCCACACAACACTCAAACAACACCGATAACGAGACAATGAATAAAAACTTTGTGACGTTCGCGAAAGAAAAACTTGGACCGATACTCGAGCCGTACGACATTACGGCAATACACGATCTGGCACGGAGACGCGACGGAACTCGACCAGTTATCGTGCAGCTGTTATCTGCAGAGAAGAAGGCAACACTCATGAACAAGCGAAGTTCGCTGAGAGAAACGTCCATCTACTTGAATGATCACATGTCAGCATCCAACAGTGAACTGTTTCACCAAGCTAGACAGTTGAAACGTGACTGGAAAATACACGCGGCGTGGACAAATACCTCATCAGGCGTCGTGAGGGTGACGCCGAGATGCAAGTCAGATTGTCGCCATAGACATTGGTGAGACAATTCGCCTAAATAAAGGTACATTGAATAAACGTTATTAGCAATGACGGATGATCACACAATTATTGATCATGTCGAATTACCTTTTGATAATATTTCTGATGATGATTTTTATAGTATTAACGCAGATGTCAAAAACAATGAATCACACCGTGAGGTCATTGAGGCGTGATGTACCGAACATGGCATGTGTAATTATTACATGGATGTCGATCCTGATGTGCAACATATCTAAATTTGTAAAATATATACTCTTTGCTGATGATACGAACATGTTTTGTGCTGATAGTAATATCGGAAAATTAAGTGATATGTGTGATATATTGGACAAGATGTCTACTTGGTTTGCAGTCAATAGGTTAACACTAAGCGTATCTCAAACAAATTAGATGCTATTTGGAAAGCATATGCTCAGTAGATATGTAGTTATACATATACAAAATGTTAATATTGAAAGAGTAAGTGTTGTAAAGTTCTTGTGCATGTATGTTGATGACTTATTTAACTGGAATTATCATATTACATATGTAAAATAAAATCTTTCTAAAAGTGGTGGTATAATGTATAGATGTAGTCATCTGCTTAACAGGAGTAGTATGCATATTATATATTGTTCACTGTTTTTGCTATATTTAACATACTGCATAGAAATATAGGATAATACATATCCAACAAATATTAATGCTATAGTCTTGCTGCAAAACAAATTATTTGCATTATGCGTTTGGATCACACCAATCCACTCTTTCAACATTTGCGTGTCTTGAAATGTCTAGATATTATTGAATTACAAACAGCATTGTTTATGTACAAAGCGTACTATAGCTGTTTGCCATCAAACCTTCAGCGAATATTTGTTAAACGGGAAACGACGTATTCACTGAGAGCCTGTCACGATCTAGAAAGAATACGTGTTCATTCCACATTGATATCGATGAATCTCTGCGTATACGGAGTGCGATTGTGGAATTCTCTGAGTAACGACACAAAAACATAAATACTGTAAATGCATTTAAATCTAAATACAAAAAGGGTAATTTTTACAAATATGTTACCGAAGAAATGTGATTGTTATCGTACTGAAATTTGCAATTTCATTATGGGTTAATTGTTGTGTCTTATATTTATTTATATGATAGCATGTATTGATTCTAATATGTAGACAAGTGTACGTGTGGTAAATATAATACATTTACCTTAATAAGATTGTATGGGGTAAACTTACATAAAAGTCAACGACTTCCTGTTTGCCCCTTCAAACATCGTGTATACACAAATATACATATGTATTTTATATAATGTATTCATTGTTTTGAATAAATGAACTACTGTTTAACGGGTTCGTCTATTTTAAGGAGAATATTGTTCACTTGTTTATTTCCCAATTTATGTATTATATACTTGGATTTCGTTACGTTTAAAGACAATTTATTGATCTTCACCCATTCGTTTATCTTGTTTAATTATATATGTAAATGATATTCGACATCTTTAGGACATACGTTTGACGACTGAATTGTTGTAAACAAAGTTGTGTCGTCTGCATACATTACAAATTTGAATGTTTCACTTGAGTTTGGTAAATCATTTATATATATATATATATATATATATATATATAATATAATATATATATATAGATGAGAGAGAGAACAAAAGTGGGCATAAATAGAACCATGTGACACATCATTGGTAATAGGGAGGGTTTCAGAGATTGAGTCGTTGTAAATGACATATTGTTTTCTATTATTCAAATATCTTTATTAATTTTAGAGCAGCAGCATCCAACCCATACAATTGGAATTTGCTTAATAAAATTGAATGATCTAAGGCATCAAATGCTTTTGATAAGTCTAAAAATATATTAATGGGTGTTTCGTTAGAATCCAGGGCGGCTATTGTTCGGTCGATAACTTCCGTAATGGCGTATTCCGTTGAGTGACCGGATCTAAATTCATACTGGTTATCATTAAAAAGTAGGTGTTTATTAAAAAACGAATATATCTGATTATATATGACTTTTTGAATGACCTTTGAGATTACTGGTAGCAGAGATATCGGTCTATAATTACAAAACGATGTTTCTTCATCATTTTAAAAAATAGGAATTACTTTCGCAATTTTCATCTTAACTGGAAATATCCCAGAATTTAATATTTGATTAATAGGGTTAAAGGTTTTATAAGAACATATTTTAAATATTTCAACTTTTTTAATGTAATAACACCGTCGCACCGCTACTGGAAAGCGCAGGAAAATTATCAATTATTTTGAGTATTGAGATTCTTAGAATTGGAATCAAATTTCAGAGTTTCCTGGTTTAAATAATCACTTAATAATTATTATTATTATCGTTTTTTATCTTGTTTGCAAGATCCTTGCCAATGTTTGTAAAAAATAAATTAAAGTAATTTACAAGATCGACATGATCAGTTATTTTATTATTTCCATTCTTGAAATATTCAGGTAATGAACTTTTTTATTTGACCTTCGTAACATTTCGTTAATAGTTTTCCAAGTTTTTCTTGCGTCATTTTTATACGTGTTAAACAGTTGTACGTAATATAATAAATTGGCTGCTCTAATACTTCTTTTAAGGATACTATTATACGTTTTTTTATTTGATGTTTTACTAACTGTTCGATAGATGTTGGATTTAAACGTTTAAGTTGATTATGTAGGTTGTCTCTGTATTTTATATAGATATGAGTATACCATTTGTTATCCATTGAGAATATTTGTGTTTCGTAAACTTGACTAATTTTATGGCATGTGTTTATAGTTTGCCTTTCCAAGTACATCTGTAATTATTTTGTAATTATTATTAGGATCAGAAATTTTGTTTTTGTTTAATTTCACCATTATATTTGAGTAATGTACTAATTTTACAAAAGAAGTTGTCGATCAACGTGCCATCCAGGCAAGAAAATCTTGTTGGGAATGTTATTTTGGGGAAGAAACCTAAATCCAGTTAAAATCTCGTAAATTTCGCTACAATATTCTTTTTCATTGATTTTAAGCAAGCTTTATTAAATTTATAATTACGTCAGATTAAAAATAATCAATCTGTGATAATACTGATGCAAATTCATCAATACATTGTTTATAGTTACAATTTTAGGGCTCGTGGAAATCTGTATATGTTGCCAACTATCACAGGTGTTTTTAAGGCTCCCCTGTAACTTCAATAAACTGTCCTTCCCAATGTTCATGTTTTTATTGATTGCATCATACTGAGATTGAATGTGCACAATTAAGACTCCTTTTGTACTACTAGTCTTGCCCAACGAGATGCCAGTATAATCTTCTAATTGAATGTAACATAAGTCGTCTTGTTCAGTTTGCCAGCATTCCTGAATACATATAACACTGAAAGCATAATTAAGTAGCCGCGGTTATTGTGTAAACACCTCCGTTTCATTGAATTTAGCATTAATAAATTGAATGCTTTTACTCAATATGCCAAAATTATTTGTTTTTGTATTTATCAATGATTTAAAGTTGTCGGTGTCATAGTACGACGAAGTTTTCATTATTGGCAAACTATCGTTATCAAAGTTTTCACCATGATTATGATGTAAACGTTTATTAGGCAATTTGTTCAACACCTCCGTAATGTTGTGGACATAGATAATCTGAACCTAAGATTTGTTCAGTGAGTATTTTATATATTTGTTAGAACATTGTTTAAACAATTCTGTAAATAATGCTAGTTTCAAAATAATTCAAATGCATAATCAGCTTAATACTTCCAGTGTTGCGTACTTTCATAAAAATGTATTAAACAAAAGGAGTAGTTGGAGACATACGTCATAAGGATTGTAGTCTCACAACAAAATAAAATAAAAATAGAAAAGCCAACTAGGCATCATTTCAAAAACATGAGATATCCACCGAGTAAGAGAAACAAGTAAAGAGAAAAGACTAATTAGGATAGTGTCGCAGTCCTCAATTATCCGGTAATTACTTATACGCCATGATAAAGTTTAAAGATTAATAATATGTATCAGAATGGATAATATATAGCAAAAACTCGTAGTAACTGTTTACGTCATGTTAAAGTTTAAAAGCAAAATTTAAATGACATGATTAATAGTATGTTGCAGAACACATCAGGAAAATTATTCTAACACTTGTTAACAATTATACAATATAGTCCGGAATATATTTAATTGAGTATATTTTTTTCAAATTAAAACAAAACACATTTTTCATGATTATGAAATAATAAATAAATATATAATGGTAACATGATATACAGTGACTGATTCAGGAGCCCACCAATGTCTTTAAGTAACGTTCAGTTCAGTACAAATCCAAATCTTTTGCGGAGAGGAATTCTTTCACCAGTCCTTCGTTCGTTTTAGTCATAACTCTTCCGGCATAAGTCCAACAATCACTGTTCTTCTTTCTTCGTTTTTTTGTTCTGTGAGAAAGGCGTGTATCGCACAGTTGCATATATTCTGGTGTCAAATCCAGACACATTCACGGATGTCTATGGTATGCTTGGAGGGCTACAGAATGCGACAGTCCTGCTGCGTTGTATTGGTCGTTAAGTTAATGGCAGTGGCCTGGACGACGTACTAATCAAATGAGAATTCCTCGGGAAGCGAATCCTGACTTCTGTTCTCTGAAATTACTACTACAGGTCGACGCAAGGCATGGTAATGACTGTTACGGTGATTGGTGCTGTCAGTAGGTAGGCATTCTGTCTGGCCAACGCTACTCAAATCAGTGATGATCTGATGCAGCTCGGGTGCTTCTGGGTTAGAGGAATACTAAAGTTGCACGCACGAAATCCCCGCAGGTCCTTGCACTTACACATTTCTTCCTTATATAATGCAATGCCTTCGTGATTGAATGCAATGCCAAGTCTGAAATGACTGCATTCAACCCGAACATCAAGCACATTATCAGTCTAGTCAAGATTCTCACCACAAGGTGGTTATGGACGGTGACCACTGCATGTCTCGTGTGTGCAAACATTCAAGGTTATTTTAAAGGGGATCGATGCAGCTATTGTAGTTATCTGCGATACAGCTCCTACTGTCTGGAAATTAACTATATTAAAGTGATACCCCTAGGCGAAACTCCCAGAATTATACTTGCGGTTCACGTTATCATAGTTTGTAATGCAATGCCGGGTGAGCATATTCACCGGTGTCGCACCAAATATGAAGTTGGAGCAGTCCATGAAGCGCAGTCCATGAAGCGGGCATCAGAGAGCCACGGAAGCATCGTCGGCCATACCCGAAATTCAGCAGTGGTGGTGGAATGGGACTGGCATTCCATGCGATTCTGCTCGTACAAAACAGCCTCCGTGAACTAAGAAATAAGTGGGTAAGGAATTGTCACGAGGTCACCATGGACCACCACGAAAAACTAGGGCGTGGGGTTTGATGCCAATGTGTCCAATGCTCTTGACTTTGTTCTAGCTCGACCAAATCCCTTCATTATCATACACCTAGCTCCAAGCTGTACAATTTCGTCACTGAGCAAGTTGTCAATGATGTCAATTTCTGAAAGTGTTCGAAAGCGGAGAGGTCTATAACCAGTCAGGACGAGAGAGGTCTGTGTTAAGACAAAGTTGTTTGCAGTAACATTTCCCATATGTAAACTGCCAAAGATTGACACTGTCGTTGAAAACGTAATTCCTATACCACCCCTTTGAAATTGTTCGCAGCTGCCCAGCGCGATATCGAGATCGCCGGAAAGTGGAATTACGCCAGTTCCATTTTTGATGGCGACTGACCTCTGGCACACCCGACAAACGCAAACCGTGGGTCAGTTGGACGCGTATCTTACATATCATGTTGGGGTTGGGGCTGGATACTCTTGCTTTGACAATTTCGATGTGTTGTGGGCTGCTACCTGTTAAGATAATCGCTCAGACTGCTGTCAGTATATGTGGGAAAGTGATGGGGGCACCATCAAACCAAGTAGCTGTATGAACACCCTGCCAACTAATACAGTGGGTATGCTCATGGTCAAATGTAGTGGAAGGTATAATGCTACGCATAGCCCATGCAGACATTATCGGGTTATGTGGATCATATGTTGCCACATATTACATTTGTATAAAACGTTGTTAGCTAACCGTAGGCCTACATGATGCAAAGTACGTTGTAGGCCTACTAAGTATAAATTACAGGTAGCTGTTGTTATAGGTTACAATAATGTTGTGTTTGGCATGATATGTTATAAATAAACAGTGTGAAGGGTGCCACATATCATGAATTAAATATAATTTGTTTATTCTTAGTGTTATATATTAAAACGTGGACACAATTTATACATGTTTAGTCTCAGTTAAGCTTTGGTCTTGGCAGAGCACTCAGTTTTAGCCTTAAAACAGTTAACAATGTTAACTTGTTAAGGTTTATTATATCAAAATGTCATATATTTGATTATATATATATATATAATATATATATATATATACATATACATATACATATATATATACATATACATATATATACATATATATATATATATATATATATATATATATATATATATATTTATGTGTGTATGTATTCATGTATGCATGCATGTATGTATGTGTGTATGCATGGTTGTATGTATATATGTTTTCTAAGACAACTACACATTTATTTTCTCGAACTGGTATTCACACATTTGAATGTGCCATGCGTGTGTTTCGCAGTGGTAAATCAGTCCGCCCTTACTGCGACACCTTCGACAGCACGCAATTGTTCTGTTCGGCGCAACGCGAGTACCTTACTAACTGTGACTTAGTGAAGCACCCAAGAAAAATGTCATTTAAAAACCAGGTGGGTTGCTATAAATAAGTCATCTAATCGAATTCTAGTTATACGTTAGATCCAATCATTACCATTATTATTTACGCTCCATACATTTAGGCTTATTTTTGAATTTGAATACCGTACGTGACTGCAACAACATAAATGCATTACGAGAAATGTGGACGTAGTCGATTTCAAGGCTTTCTTTTATTTCTTGAAGGTCTTGAACTGTTATAGTGCAGTGCCATAGATTCCAACATGTGGATCTATTGAGGTTTGGTTGGGGTCGGTAGTGCGTCATCGCTTCTTTCGCTTCCACATCTCATTATTATTATTATTATTATTATTATTATTATTATTATTATTATTATTATTATTATTATTATTATTATTATTATTATTATTATTATTATTATTATATTATTATTATTATATTATTATTATTATTATTATTATTATATTATTATTATTATTATTATTATTATTCTATTATTATTAAATTATTATTATTATTATTATTATTATTATTATTATTATATTATTATTATTATTATTATTATTATTATTATTATTATTATATTATTATTATTATTATTATTATTATTATTATTATCATTATCATTATCATTATTATTATTATTATTATTATTATTATATTATTATTATTATTATTATTATTATTATTATATTATTATTATTATTATTATTATTATATTATTATTATTATTATTATTATTATTATTATTATTATATTATTATTATTATTATTATTATTATTATTATTATTATTATTATTATTATTATTATTATTATTATTATTATTATTATTATTATTATTATTATTATTATTATTATTATTATTATTATTATTATTATTATTATGTATTAGCCTCCGTTGCCGGAGAAGAAACATTACATACAGATTCATACGTACATTCACATATGAAGGACACACGGGTTTCAACAGGGTTAGTTGCTTGCCTAGGAAAATCATCCTGACTCTTTGTAAATTGCAATTCAGCAAGACAACACTTGAGCGAGCAGAGAAGAGGAAATCTCACATTGAAAACAGTACAGATGTTTCTAAGAAGTTTTCCCGTCAGTCTGTAGAGGAAGCACTTCCTTCCACCGAAACACGTTTATTTTGCTGCATGTCTCCAATTGGAGAGTCTTTACGCAATGCATCGACCTTTCAGGTTGATGTTCGAGTCAGACAGTATGCTGTCATGCTGCCCGTCTTGCTACACTAAGTGCTAGGGACATTATTGCATAAGAGGCCAAATATCATATGCCTGGTAATGTTGTACAACAAAGCACGCGAAGTGGCAGCATCTGATGAACATGAAGTAGACTTTGCTCTGGGTGGCTGCTTTTAAGATATCGTGCCTGCACAAGACAATTCCCCCACTCCTGTCGTGCAAGTTGTCATTCTTGATGAGGCTGCAATCGTCAACATGTTTCAACCGTATTTTGCAGACATTTTCTTATTTACGATCCAAGTGTTCCTGCCGTACATCACATCACAACTGCAACATGTGAGCAAACTAGTTGTGTGGGATGAACATCTCGCAGATACTTTGAAGGCTGAAGCACGAACACGTAGAGGGAAATATATCCGCCGCCGCGTTTCTCTGCATTGACAACAAAAATATAGACGTTTTCATTTTTAGCGGCTAGTGCAGCAACTTTTGCCACTGACAAACAAGGTGTCAGCATATATCACACTGATGTGCCCCGAGATGTATAAGGCCTTGCTCCATGCACTCATGAAGAAACAGATACACGAATCCTACTCCAACTGGAGGATGCTGTGAAACAAGAGTATGACAAGATACCCATTCGCACAGTTGACACGGATGTGGTAGTTCTTGCAGTGACATCAGCCGAGCCCCTCAACATCACCGAACTGTAAATTGCATTTTGGTGCTCGGAAGTACTTCCGATATTTATCGGCCCACGAGATGGCCAGCGCACCGTTGTGTTACTTTGCCAATGTGTCATGCCTTCACTGGTGTCATGTTTTGGCAGCAGGGGCAAACGGACTGCATGTAGAGTGTCGAATGACGAAGTTACACCAGCTTTCTGTGCTTTGGCTGCTACCCTGGCGACCGTAGATGATTGGCTGTGTCCACTGGAACGATTGCTAGTCTTGCTGTACGACTGTACTAGCGCCAGGAATTTGTCAATGGAGCGTGGAAGCAGTTCACACAAAAAGGTAGAGCTATCGTCCTCCGACATAAGCAGTACTTATCCAGAACACAAAACGGCCTGCTCACCAAGCCGGCCACAGACGATGATCGCGATTTCGGGGCTTCCATCTCCAAGTGAATGTGGGTAGAATGGTTGTAGAACGAAATCCACGTTGGCTTTCTGGGAAAATCACCTATGCAATAGTCTGTAGGCGTTGCATAGGGATTTTTGCAAGACTTTTCCCCACGGATAAAAGTAGCAAAATGCCCTGATAATGTCCATAGTCACTAGAACCACCGTTTTGTATATCGCATTTGAAGTAGTTGTTTTCCAACAGAATAGAATTTCAGCGGTTGAGCATGAAAATCTCTACCTATATATTTATTGATTCCAGCAAGTATTCCATGTAGTCTGTTTATATATATATATATATATATATATATATATATATATATATATATATATATATATATATATATATTATATATATTATATATATATATATATATATATGTGTGTGTTATATATATATATAATTCACATTACATTTTTTATACTTGATTTTATATTGTTAAGCACATTTGTAAACAGGGTACATGGCTCTTAACAAAGGTATCCTATGCTATGATAATGTACGCTATGCTGTGCATGCTTGCGCTGTGAATGATGATCGTGTGGACTTCGTGTACAGTAAGTACACGATGTCCACATGATCATCATTCACAGCGCGACTATCTTTGCGTCTAACGACGCAACTACTTTGATGTGTAGAAATCCGCCAGCCACAAAGGCGCCATTCGTATGAAAGAGGAATGCAACACATAGACGCATAGCATTGCCAGAACGCTGGCTAGTGCCTAGGAAAGAAAATGAATAAATGTTTCAACTGCTAAGTGAACGTGTTTGCTGAGATTTGTTTGCATACATCCTGATCACAGTACGTGGATAAGATATTCTGTCTCCAGTGGTACAGAAGCAAAGAGGAAGCTATTCAAATGTATTTTGTTCAAGTTATTATAGAATGTGTCAAACATTGAAAAGAAGATCGTCATAGGTAGGTAGTCGCGAACTGTAAGATGCAACTACTATTGAACTGTGAGCCACGCCCCCTCGTCATAAATGGTTATGTTTTGCCGGTATGTACGTGGATATAGTGGATTTAGATTTGTTCTCACTCCTCTTCTTGCGTGTTCTCTTCGTCCTTTCTTGTTTGTTTCCTGTTACTCGTATGTTATCGTGGCCAATCTTTCCGTGTCTCGGAAACTGCCTTAGACATAACCAACTTTATTTACGAAAAAACATGATGAGCAACTGTGCATAAAAAACGTCTACGACAACTTGGAGAATACATTTTTGTTACTTACTGTATTTTTAAAGCATCCAAAATGGAATCTTTGTTGATTAATTGAGACCATGAATGTTTCAGCATATTGCCACGGTACCTACTGGTGAAAATATTACCAATGCCGGGTACTACGCCGGAAAACAACGTACCGCAGATTACTGCCCAATGCTAGAAGTAGGTGGAGAGTGACGCTAAGCATTAAGTTGCTAAAAGCTAAGATACATATCATATTATTTATATATATATTTTAGGTGTGGCGTTTATGGTTGTTATGATTGTATGAGGTTCTTTTCTTCAAAGACGCATCGCATTTACGAAACTAAATTTGTTAGGGATTCGCCTTCATCTCCAAAAATACCGAAACACTTTTATTGTTTTGATTTATAATGCAACGTCGACTAAGTATGTATTATGTTATTGGTGCTAAGAAAAATGTACGCAGAGCTACCATATAGCTAGTAGAAAGTGGTACTCTTGACCAAACTTAGACATGTTATTACGAAGCCAATTTCGATTTTAACATATTCACCTTAAGTGAACGGGATGCTACGTCCACGTCCACTGAGCATGTTAACGCCTGTACAACATGTCAATTCAGTAAGTATATGTAATATGGAAAGCCAGAAACTACATTTGTATATATTATATATATATATATATATATATATATATAATATATATATATATATATAATATAGATCACAGTATCACTACTTTAATATTGATAATATAATTAGAACAGTGTCACAAAGGCTGCTATGTAGCAATATTAATTTTGTGACTCTTTCATGTAGATTTTGATTAATTATGATGACTCATCAAACAGCCATTTCTAGTTTTTGTATTACACTGGCGGAGGCAAAATCCAACATGACCGCAACCGGTCAGCAAAAATCAAATAATCGCAATATTTTTGGCAATACAAGACGATGGAACGTGACCTCGGGATCGTTTTATTCATTTTGTGATGGAAGGAATCCAATGAATAAAATAAAACTGAATATGTAATAACATGCATTAACATGTTTAAAGCAAGATGGCCGCCACCGGTCACCAATAATTGAATAATCGCAATACGTATGGAGATAAACAACCGTAGAAACGGTTAGAAATAGTTTGGTGACGCAACTCATAAGTAAAGATGTAACAGCTTTACATGCATTAAAACGGCCGTAACATTTAAGCAAAAATATGTATTACATTTTATACAAAGAAGCTGTCCATTTTTATATTGACCGAAATGTCTTATCATATCTGGCATTGTTGGATTTTTTGATAAACAATCCCAAAATATATTTAATATCTTTATTGTGACAGAGTCCACATAACAAATTAACTAATTGAAACGAAACACAATGAAAATATAATAGTCGTGGATGTGTTACAATAAACATAACACTTATTTCATGTTCATGTGTTTATAGAGACACGAATTGCACAATGCCATAATTGAGATAGATATATTATGTTACATGAATATAGCCCATAGCAATTGTACATAAGGTTTTCACACTATGTCAAATTGATAGGCGAATTTCCGAATATGCATTTTACGATTTTGCATGTTTGCGTTTTGATGGCATACATGCACCTGGATGAATGCAGATGTTGTCATTAAAAAAAATATCTCAATAATCTGTTTTAAACATGTACGTTAGTTTTTAAGATATGCAAGAGTTTACGATTGGAGCTGACAAATCTCAGTAAGACACATGTTTGGAAATATATTTCAGTCATCTCATCCATTCTCAAGTTCATAGCCCTCCTCACTGTAGACTACCTTCTGCAGAACGTTGGTGAGGTCTGTTCACATTATTCACAATTGCGTTGTTCTGTCCATGTCATGTTGTGTGTCTTACAACTGACTCCGGTTCTGTGGCACGTTTAATACGGTGGTAATGTACTTTATACTGTCATCAATATCATGCCATCCTAGTCTTGTTAGATCTTGCATAATAGGTTCGGTGACTGTCTCATGTGCCCAAATGGTAAATGCTAACTTGGTAAGTGTGCACGTAATATATGTTGTATAGTGGCATCACCTCAACATTTTCACAGTCCAAAATATTATAGCTTTCAATGGAGAGCGTCAAACGTCTCTCTTTCTGCGTATATATTGCCGCTCTCTTCGTTATTTTAAATATCCTTCTTTTCAAGAAACTGACACGGCCGAATGCCACGCCTAGGTATTATCTTTAACATATCAAACATTGATTGATTTTTGTATGGCTCCACGCATGCGTTATTTCATGTCGTTATACTGTGGAGATGATGGTGTATCACCCACGTGAGCAGGTATGCATGTATTTGCATACTTCTTGTTTCTGGTTGAATCGCCAAGTGAGGCCAGTGCATGTGCTAATTCCTTGCTATTTGTTGCTGTCAATTAACTTCCTGTTCCGACTCTGGCCCAGAATGAATACTGGACACAAAGGAACGCACATTTGTATGTAAAATAAATACATTGTCCTAATCGTGTTGCGCGTATAATTGATGTGTATCATATTGTGCTTGCCTTGCACTGCATTTGCTTATATAATGCCAGTCTGGACTTTTAATGATGTAATTATTAATTGTGTACGCTAATAATAATTAACTAACCTAACCAGTGCTGATTTGTTACACCCCGACTATCATGTGAGAGTATTACATATGACACAATGTTTTGTTCAGACATATTACTTGACAACGCCGATGAATGTAACGATACCTGCTTTGTGCAGCAATGTAGCAGCACAACCGGGTAAGTGTTGATGAAGTTATGTAAATCAGACACTCTTTGCGTTTACCAATAGCTGTGAAAGTTTTCGGACATTACGTCATTAGGTGTTACAATTCTTATTTAAACTGGTACAATACATTACAATACAATACAATACAATACAATACAATACAATACAATACAATACATACAATACAATACAATACAATACAATACAATACAATACAATACAATACAATACAATACAATACAATACAATACAATACAATACAATACAATACAATACAATACAATACAATACAACCTTTAATATTCCATAAAGAGGAAATTATTGTGGTAGATAATCACATAACACAACATAACACAACATTAGTATTGACAATGCTTATAATAGTAGTAGTACTGCGCCCCATTGTATCCCCCCATCCTACCCGATCACTTTTCCCTCTCCGAATGGGAGCATACCGCGTTAGAAATCCTTACTTAGTCCTAGCCGTGACCGATAGGTCCGTATACAATACGTACTTAAGAAAGTGACAAGAGATGCTGGTATTGCCATTTTTTAAAGACAGCCAAATTCATTTTCCCGTATGTTAACAATTGCGTCATGTAGAACAATACATATGGCATGCAGATGTATGTTTTAGGAAATAAGGATTTCAAATATAACATATCTGGCCTTCTCGAGCTTTCACGTCCGCCATGTTTAAAGATGCTCTCCATTTATATCTCTGCTGTGAGAGTGATATCCATGAGTCGGTCTTTATATCTCTCAGCTTCAGGTTTCTCTTGATGGTATCCTTGAACCGGAGACGAGGGCGTCCTTTCTTTCTGTGACCAAAATACAGATGAGAGTAGAGAACCTGCTTAGTAGCCTGTCTAATGGCATCCTCATGAGGTGTCCAGTCCACCGGAGATTCTTTCTGATGAGAAGATCTTCAATAGATGGCAGCCCTGTCCGTTCGAGTATGTTTTCGTTTGTCACATTGTCCATCCAGGTTATCCTCATGATCGAACGCAGATGTCGCATCATGAAAGTATGCAGCTTTTTTACCTGTCGTCTGTACACTGTCAAGGCCTTGGATCCATATGGGAGGGTGGACAGCACTATTGCACGGTATATCTTGCCTTTAACCCGCGTGGACACATGGTGGTTGTCCCAGAGTATCTGGTGTAGTCGGCCGAAAGATGCACTAACCTTGGCCATCCTCCTTTGTATTTCATCGTCAGTGCAAGAACTTGATATAGTTCGGGTATACGAATGTCTTAAGAACTACATAATTGCCAAAATGTACGCATTTTAGATGTGATGATTTAAATTGTATTACGTTTGACCTTTCGAATATACGCCCTTTTGAATATATACAAAACAAAATTAGTGTTATTCCCATAACGCAAGAACTACGTAGTTTAGAGATGCATGTTTAAAATATATATATATATATATATATATATATATATATATATATATATATAATATAGGGTATTTAGACGCGATGATGTGTTATTTTTGTTATTTTTGACCTTAACCGATATTCTCGACAAAAAAAGCCATTTTTAAAGATGATGTTCGTCAAAACCTATTAAAATTTTTGGTAAATGTCAAAGATAATACATCATATCATCACATTTAAAAATCTTACATGTTACTTCAATTGTATGTATATAGGCTACGTTATTGTTTTTGAAATAGCTATTAATAGGCTTTTTTGGGGAGAGCTATCTTATAAAATGTTCGATATTACAAACTGGTGATATTTGAAAGTCACTAAAGATAAAAATAATATTACAGTTTAAACCAAAATTCATGCAAAAAACCTACATTTTGGCTACACAGTGTAGCTGCAGATTATGTAGTTCTTAATATATGGAAGCTTACGCGGACGCCATATTAAAACATGGCTAATATGTGAATGTCGGTGAAGGAAAAATACTTTTGACATCGCTATCCACAGGGCTATCCAAAACCTTACCCACAAATGTTCTATATGATGTAGCAATTGAGGTATTTTTACACGGATATCGAGGGCCACCATCATTAAAAATTGGCGACGTGAAACCCGGAGAAGTCCACACATGCTATATTTCAAAAACGTGAACCCTAAAACATAGATATCCATGCCACAAGTATTGTTTTTTTAAGATACCTATTTAAATGCCCCCCCCCTCCTACACACACCCAAATGTTATATCATTGGAAATTCATGCATCTTCCGGTTACGAATAGGCCTGTCGTAGAGTTGCCAAGTGGTGGAGTAAGTGTTAATCCGAGGTCAAACAAGGTCACCATAAAACGATCGATTTTAGAAATTGGACGTTTCTGAAAACCTCTCGATATTAAAATGGCTACTTAGCTATTTTATATTATTAGAAAAAGGCCAAGCCATATATTGTTGGAAAGCTCAATACCTCCAAGATAATAGACACCATTGTAATACAATTATATCCTGAAACAGAAAGTTTGAAAACAAGGTCAAGCAAGGTCACCCATAAAATGACGATTATTGACAATTTTACAATGCCGCGAATACTATGAAGTTATATTGATTATGTGTGTCTGCTTTACAACTATGGACAAGTCATACTCTATGACAGAACAATTTCTCCCCGTTAAAATGCGGCGTGACGTGGAACTGTGAGGTGAGGTAATTTGTGTTGACCGGCGTTCAAACAGGGTCACCGTAAATTGTTGAACGTTAGAAATTGCGCGATTCCGCACACGTTACACAATTTCTGGTTGCTTACATCTGCGTCACCTACATATTCATGGACGTATCATATACCATTGAAAAACATTATCTATACCCGTGACAGAGTAATACACAGCCGAACCAACAAATGATGTATTACACGTCCAGTGAAGGTCAAACAAAATCACCAGTAACGTATCTATATTCAAAAGTGTTACTATGTGTTTGTCAATGTACGCAATGCAACATCGTATGCCATTGGAAAAGTCATCCTCGTCAAATGGATTATGATATCAGACTAATTTTACAGAGAAGCAATTATATTGTGACCATAGTGGTTTTTGCAAAGCGAACTATATGTTTTTCTTTACTTTTGCCAAATGCTCATTCATCACAAAATATTGCATGTTGAGTCGATTTGGTTATGCTACTTGAAATTTCTACCTATGTTTATTTTCTGTTCACTGTCATCGTCGTCACAATGACGTAGATTGTCTTTGTCGATTGTTACGGTGATATCACAAGAACAATCTACGTACAGTTATTCAACAACAACACAGATTGCAATAGAGCACAAAAGTCAAATTATCTGGCACTTTGTGAGAAGACTGAGTAAAACCAAAAATCCGTTGAAGAGCGAAAAGAATTGGTACATCAGAAGTTACAGATATGTAAATCCTGTTGTAGATCTCGCCTGTTATCTTCTCAGACTTTGACCTCGAGGTGTGGTACCCATGCCAAATGGTGCTAACATTAATCCCAATCACAAAAACCCACTTTGGTATGGATTCTACCACAACCTATCCCGGAAGAGAACTAGCTATACAACAGTTGCATATTCGCCAATTATTGATGCAAAACCATTCGACGTGGCCACCATGTACACCACAATGCGAAAATGTAAGGACGTGTTAGCAGCACTTTTTTGAAATAATTGATCAACAACTATATGCTTTACCCTGAAACTGAAGTGGGCTTTTTCCGGATGAACTTCCAGAGGTCGATATATGGCCAGTCGCATACATTCCTATTCTTGGATCATGTACTCCAGACCTTACAGATCATTCTTCTGAATGTTTGGAAAGAGTTCTATACCGCTGACGTGTTGAACCTCGTATACAAAGTTCGAATTCCTTTGAAGCTGGATAATTTGTTGGGCGTCCGATTTAGAGGTGTTTCAATGGGATCTAGAACGACATGGGCACAGAGAAAACAAAACAGTATTCAGAGATGCAACAGGAAGCAGTGGTACCGTCGGACTGACTAGAAAGACACCAACCAACATCAGGTCGTCATCACGAGTGATTAAATGAACACAACGCGAGAAAGGAGAGACAATGATCACAAAGAAGTACTGACATTCATACTGAGTAATAAAAACATTTGTTATTGTGAAATGACGCAATGTTGAATATAGATACGTTGATGATGACTTTGGTTGACCTTCACTGGACGTATACTACATCATATGATGGTTCGGCGGTGTAAATCGTTTTCACGAGGATAAACCATGCTTTCCAGTGGTATATGATATGTCCATGGGTATGTAGGTGACGTAGATGTAAGCAACCAGAAAATGTGTACCGTATGGGCAATGGCGCGATTTCTGACGTACATCAATTTACGGTGACCCTGTTTGAACGCCGCTCAACACAAACTACCTCACTTCACAGTTCCACGTCACGCCGCATTTTAACGGGGAGAAATTGTTCTGTCATAGAGTATATGACTTGTTCATAGTTGTAAAGCAGACACACAATCAATATAACGTCATATTATTCGCGGCATTGTAAACTTTCCAATAATCGTAATTTTATGGGTGACCTTGTTTAACCTTGTCATCATTCTTATCGTTCCAGGAAACAGCATAATTTTGTAAATTATCTTGGAGATACGATATTGCGCTTTCCTAAAATATATCGCTTGGCCATTTTCTCATAATATAAAATAGCTATTTAGCCATTTTAATATCGAGTAGTTTTCAATAGCTTTCAATTTCTAAAATTGATCGTTTTATGGTGACCTTGTTTGACCTCGGATTAACGCTTACTGCACCACTTGGCAACTGTACGACAGGCGTAATCGTGACACGTAGATGCAGGACTTTTCAATGATATAACATTGGGGTGTGTGTAGGGACGGGGGCAATTAAACTCCTAAAATAACGCACTTTTTGAAGATTTGCCGCTCGCCTAATGTATTGTTGGAAGCGCAATATCTTATCTCCAACATAATGGACAATATTGTGCTGTATCCTGAAACGATAAGGATGATGACGAGGTCAAACAAGGTCAATCAAAAATGACGATTATTAGAATGTTTACAATGCCGCGAATACTATGAAGTTATATTTACTTGTTGCCTACTTTACAACTATGGACAATTCAAACATTGTATGAAGATCAGTTTTTCCCTGTCGAAATGCTGTGTGACGTGGAACTGTGAAGTAGTTTGTGTTGTGCGGCTTTCAAAGAGGGCCACCGTAAATTTATGAAAGTTAGAAATCGTGCCATTCCGCACAGGTTACATAATTTCTGGTTGCTTACATCTGCATCACCTATATACTCATGGATATATCACATACCATTGGAAAGCATATTGTATCCCCGTGACAATGGAGTACACAGTCAAACCATCATAAGTTGTAGTACACATCCAGTGAAAATCAAGCAAAGTTATCATCAACGTATCTATATTCAAAATTGCGTCATTTCGTAATCATCAATGGTTGCTATGAGTTTGTCAGTGTACTCAAGGCAACATCGTATGCCACTAGAAAACGTATTGTATCCTCGTCAAATGGGTTATTCCATTGGACTGCTTTATACAGATGCATTAATGGGAATCGAGTTGAATAAGCTCACCAGCGATGTCGCTACCATTTGATTTACACCTTGCAAAGCGAGCAATATGTCTCTGTTTTATAAAATAGTAATTCATCAACAGGTAAGTCGATTTGGTGAAGCTACCAGAAACATTATATACATTTTTTATTCACTGTCGTTGTCGTTGTCATCACCATTGCCATCACCATCACCATCATAATCAGATAAAACGTCTTGAACGCCAATTGAATATGGACTTTTCATTGCTATAACATATGCACAGCTCTGTGCTATACAAACTGTTCTGACCGCATGAACAATTGATTGTGCAGCGACTTCTACTTGAGTATGAACAGGTGAGAGCTTCCAGGAGCTCTGGTGCCATTGAATATTTGATATGGAAAGGTATAGGTTTGCCATTCATTATCTCCCATCTAGTCTCAAGTGGGAACCCAATATTTGGCCTGATCGCATATGAAGACATTCAAATCTTCGTTTTCCAGTGTCCCTCTTGCAAATTCCTAGAAACATGCTTCACATGGGAAAGCTTAGTCAATGACCTGTGCTTCTTGTTGATCAGCCTTAGCCATAAACGGTTGAGGTTGATATGTTTCTTAATATATGTGCTCCTATCGTCATCATAACTATCAAACCATTCCACAACAGTGTCAGCTCTCTGAAATCACTACAGTGAATGCCATCGGTGCTGATAGTGCAGCGTCATTATTGCTAGTTTTCAAGGCAGCAAATAGCCTGCCTAATATTTGTTCACAATGTTGAACAGTTTTTCAAATTCCAAACAGGGAGGGATCTGAGTCACATGCTGCTCTAAAAAGAGGTCCAAATCCGCAATGGTTGTTGTGCTGGTAATGGTGCCAGTTTGGTCCACATGTTGACTGTATTCGAACGTAGTAGGCAGTTAGGTCTAAGACATCTGTTTCTGGTGACTTAATTAGGAACATTCCTAGAAATCCACGTGTTGTGAAGTCTGCAGCAACAAACCCATCTTGGTGTATTACAGTTCGACGACTACTGATGGATTTCACTATACCTCACCATCCGCGAAGCCTTCAACAACCAGGACTGTACAGGTTGTGTGTGCTTCAAGCCAGTGGTATGCACATCTGACCACATATTCAGAAAGAAAGTTCACAAGAGATTACTTGTGAATGGGACACTGGGGAAACTCTTCCGTGGAGGTACAGGACACAGCGCCCACCAATCACTTGGTACTGCTTGCAAGGAGCTGTTGGTTGTGTGTGGCGGTCCAGCTCAGCAGTTTTCACTGAGTTATCGTCATCATAACTTTGAAATATTTCCACAACAGTGTATGTTATTTGAAATAATATTAGAAATTACTTAAGTACGCCAACGCTAATGCGTTAAATGAACTAAATTAGCCCCTCCTCCGCCATCATTTGAATGAAAGCAATGGCATTCATAATATATTCTGTAGTTGTAGTGGTGCCTTGTGGAAGTTCTGACACCAACTCGATTTAAACTTCTAATTGATGGTCCAGGTCTACAAATCTCTCTCGCTTTTCCTCCCCAGCACGTATATCCTCGATGAGCGAATGGTGCAGATCCACTTTTGCATGCAGCCAAGTAAATAAGTTGCTGAGTACATATGGGTGAGCATTGGGCTCGAACGAACTGGCCATATTATTAACAACATGTTTGGTCACAGTTCGCACATGCTCTTCATCACTCCTTAGTGTGAATTTTAGTATATCTTTATGATCACTGTCTTCAGTTCGTTTGGACGAATCACTCCTTTCTTGCATTACTTTCATATAGTCACACGTAATGAGTCTCATCAATGACCACCTGATGAATGTTGGTGTCTTTCTAGTCAGTCCGACTTTACCACTGCTTCCCTTTGCATCTCTGATGACTGTTTTCTCTGTGACCATGTCGCTCTAAATCCCATTGAAACACCTCCAAATCGGACGCCCAACAAATTATCTAGCTTCAAAGGGGCTTCGAACTTCGTATGTGAGGTTCAACACGTCAGCGGAATAGAATGGAGTCCATCTGGCATTGGTTTGTCTGTCACTGGAATGTGGAACCATGACTTGTTGCGTCTGTAGATGAAGACCAATATAATTTTATCGCTCTTTCTAAACATTCAGAAGAAGAAGCTGTAATGTATGGAGTAACTTTTCCCAGAATAGGAATGTTGGTGACTGGACATATCTCGAACTCTGGAACTTCATTCGGAAAAAGCCCACTTCAGATGCAGGGCAAAGGCATGTAGTTGGTGATCAGTTGTTTTAAAAGAGTGGTGCTGGTCGAGTGCTATTGACAACTCCTTACATTTTCGCATCGTTGTATACATGGTGGCCATGTCGACTGGTTTTGCATAAATAATTGGCGTGTGTAGAACTGTTGTGTAGCTAGTTCTCTCCCGGGAGAGGTTGTGGTAGAATCCATACCAAATTGGGATTATCTGTTCGGGAGTAATGTTAACACCATTTGGCATGGGTACTACACCTCGAGGTGGTAGTCTGAGGAGACACCAGGCGAGATCTAGAACAGGATTTGTGTACGTCTTACACAATTTTAACTTCAGATGTACCATTTATTTTCGAGTTGGCTCTTCACGGACTTTTTGTTTTACTCAGTTTTCTCGCAAAGTGCCAGCGATGTATAATTCTGTGCTCTATTGCAATATATATTGTTGCTGAACTGTTTTTAGATTGTTCTTGAAATATCACTTTCTCCATCGAAACAGATATTCTACGTGATGGTGACGACGATGACAGTGAATAGAAAATAAACATAGGTAGAACAGTTCATGTAGCATTACCAAATCCATTCAATATGCAATATTTTGTGATGAATGAGTATTTTGTAAAAAGAAAAGAAAAACAAATAGTTCATTTTGCAAAAACATTTATTGTCATAATATATTTGCAGCTCTATAAAAACAGTCTTAAATAATAACCCATTTGACGAGAATGCAATGAGTTTTCCAATAGCATACGATGTTGCCTTGCATACATTGACAAACACATAGTAACACTTTTTAATATAGATACATAGATGATGACTTTGTTTGACCTTCACTGCACGTGTACCACATCATTTGATGGTTCGACTGTGTACTTCATTGTCAGGGGAATACAAGATGCTTTCCAAAGGTATGTGATATGTCCATGCTGTGTAGGTGACGCAGATGTAAGCAACCAGAAATTGTATAACGTGTGCGTAATGGCGCAATTTCTAATGTTTATCAATTTACGGTGACCCTGTTTGAACGCCGCCCAACACAAACTACCTCACAGTTCCACGTCACACAGCATTTTGACGGGGAGAAACTGATGTTTCATATAATATATTACTTGTCCATAGTTGTAAAGTAGGCACACAGTCAATATAACTTCAGAGTATTCGCGACAAACTTTCCAATAATCGTCATTTTATGGGTGACCTTGTTTGCCCTTGTCATCATTCTTATCGTTTCGTGATACAGCACAATGTTGTACATTATCTTGGAGAGAAATTATTGCGCTTTCCAAAAATATATGGTTTGTCCATTTTATAATAATATAAAATAGCCACTTTGCCATGTTAATATCGAGAGGTTTTCAGAAGCGTCCAATTTCTAAAATCGATCGTTTAATGGTGACCTTGTTTGACCTCGGATTGACGCTTACTGCACGACTTGGCAACTCTACGACAGGCCTAATCGTGACGGGGATATGCAGGACTTTCCAATGATATAACATTTGGGTGTGTGTATGGGGGCCATTTAAACTCCTAAAATAACGCACCTTTTGACGATTTGCCGCTCTTCCAATTTGCATCACAGGAAGTGATCAGTAATTATTTGTGTATAGGCCATATTAAGTTAGTAACAACAGAAGAAAAACAAAGAAAAACAATTATGCAAGGTTATATGCTGCATGTTGGCAGCTTAATGATTTGAGAAATACCAAAAATTATCCAGCTTTGCAAGAAATGTACTTTGAGACAATGTAACTATGTATATATTAGGGATGGGTCAAGTACATGCAAATATAACATCAACGCTTACAAGTAATTTTAATTTTGCGAAGTCCATGTAAATGTATTTGTTTACAACATTTTATTTCGGCAAGTACAAGTATTTTATGAAAGACCCAAGTACAAGTACAGAATATTTAGAACATTCTATCACGTACACGCAAGAAAATAAATTGAAAGCACTATATATTCTTCATTTTATAATGGTGAAATCAAAGCGACGAAAATACAAAAGTAGCAGTATTGGGCATTTATTCATTACTTTAGGCAAGACATACAATACGGGTATTTTGTCTCAACTATTGATACAGACGTCGGGTACTTCTGGTCGCACCAAACGAATATTATTCGCGTAAACTTCGCGTCAGTTATTCTACACCTTTCGTTGTCTTAAGCCAAGCGAATTTAGTATAATGTAAATGTCTACAAAACAAGTGAACTGTCTGAATGTCTGAAGCCACTACACCTGATCAAGAGATAAATCAGCGTCCGAAAAGAGACCAGTCAGCGTATAAAGTCATACATGGCACTGCATTAGCTGTCTGCAACGCAATTGTTCCGATGGGGTCATGAGTGACATGCCAAAGGCAGATGGCGGCATTATGTCATATCGCATTATTAGTATCAATAATTTCATCTTCAGCCAGCAGTGTGAACTATCATCAGGAGACGTACGGTCCAAATTCGAAATGCCTGGAGCACATGAACCGATGGGTCAAGAAAGATGGGGTCAGTAGTGTACAAGCTCAAGCACATGGAGGAGCCGGCTGTTACCAAGTGGGTACCCAAGACTTAAAACACATTTTATGTAACACATGTAAAATTATTATACATAACTGTAGTATATATATATATATATATATATAATATATATATATATATATATATATATATATATAATATTTACATACATATATGATAGATATATATATTATTATATATATATATATATATATATATATATATATTATATATAATATATATATATATATATATATATATATATATATATATATATATCTCACAAACACATGCGCGCACACACAGCACAAACACGCACACACACACACACACACACACACACACACACACACACACACACACACACACACACACACACATGGTTCAATTAGTCACTTATGTAATAGATAATACTGTACACACTTGAAAGCATACATTCACTCAGCTACTTTCATGGCAGTGGGAACAATACACCTTGGTTTAAAGTAAATCTAACTTTTAGTGTTGTCTTGCCTGCTCGACAAAGTACTTCTATGACATACAGGTCTCATGTTTGCATGTCAACAACTGTTAGAGTCCTGGTTTCACTTGCATGCTCACAGTTTTAGGTTGTTCTTGATTATCTAAATCCATGTTTTTATATCGTGTCATTGGAACCGTCAGTCTCTAGTGTCATTGTGCTGCTCTGCCCTTGGTGCCTCTACCTCTTTGTGCCCTTGGTGCCTCTACCTCTTTGTGCCCTTGGTGCCTCTACCTCTTTGTGGCCTTGGTGCCTCTACCTCTTTGTGCCCTTGGTGCCTCTACCTCTTTGTGCCCTTGGTGCCTCTACCTCTTTGTGCCCTTGGTGCCTCTACCACTTTGTGGCCTTGGTGCCTCTACCTCTTTGTGGCCTTGGTGCCTCTACCTCTTTGTGCCCTTGGTGCCTCTACCTCTTTGTGCCCTTGGTGCCTCTACCTCTTGTGCCCTTGGTGCCTCTACCTCTTTGTGCCTTGGTGCCTCTACCTCTTTGTGCCTTGGTGCCTCTACCTCTTTGTGCCCTTGGTCCTGCCTTTGTCCTTTGGTGCTTCTACCTCTTTGTGCCCTTGGTGCCTCTACTCTTTGTGCCCTTGGTGCCTCTACCTCTTTGTGCCCTTGGTGCCTCTACCTCTTTGTGCCCTTGGTGCCTCTACCTCTTTGTGCCCTTGGTGCCTCTACCTACTCTTGTGCCCTTGGTGCCTCTACCTCTTTGTGCCCTTGGTGCCTCTACCTCTTTGTGCCCTTGGTGCCTCTACCTCTTTGTGCCCTTGGTGCCTCTACCTCTTTGTGCCCTTGGTGCCTCTACCTCTGTGTGCCATTGGTGCCTCTACATCTTTGTGCCCTTGGTGCCTCTACCTCTTTGTGCCCTTGGTGCCTCTACCTCTTTGTGCCCTTGGTGCCTCTACCTCTTTGTGCCCTTGGTGCCTCTACCTCTGTGTGCCATTGGTGCCTCTACCTCTTTGTGCCCTTGGTGCCTCTACCTCTTTTGTGCCCTTGGTGCCTCTACCTCTGTGTGCCCTTGGTGCCTCTACCTCTTTGTGCCCTTGGTGCCTCTACCTCTTTGTGCCCTTGGTGCCTCTACCTCATTGTGCCCTTGGTGCCTCTACCTCTGTGTGCCCTTGGTGCATCTACCTCTTTGTGCCCTTGGTGCCTCTACCTCTTTGTGCACGGTCAACATTAGTCATCGAGTCTTCAGAGTCGTCTTGGATAACAAACATCAATGGAAACGGACATATGCTAAACGAAGGCAAAAATTCATCCTGCCCTACAACGGTTCCTGGTCCTTTGCAATCGATGCACACCATTTGGACGGATCTCTTTTAGCATTTACTAGGCCGGGAGCCCAGAACATGTATTTATGTTAAAAGCGCCAAGCTGTTTGACCCGCATGGACCGGAGGGATCATTGCCAGACATCACAAGAATGAATTACTGCCGGTCGCGGGGTGGAATACCAAATAAATCGCAACTGAAATGGAAAAACGTACATGTATCTTTTGTTAAGGTAGGTAGTTTCGAGTTGACCACAAATCGTTAGTAGATTATACAGTTAGATCATAATTTATAGGTAGATACATATCAACATAGGCAAGTGTTTATCATGTTTCGCATAAGCAAGGTGTTTAACATGACCGCCGTAAATATAATAATAATGGCTATAACGTACTTTATCACATAATTTGCAATATTGAACACAAATTGTTCGGATACCATTACATATATTACGATTTATTTTTATTCATGCAGTAGATATACTCAATATGCACTGTGCTGCAGAATACCCGGTACTTATTCTGCTAAAGCGCGACGACGTTTTACATCCAGCAAACACAGAACCCTGAATAATCGATGAAACGATATTTGTTCACTAAAAAAATCTATATAGCACGACTTTAATATGTTTGTACGACCATAATATGTTTCCAACATGGTTAAGGGTTTTTCGTATTTCGCATGGTGATAAAGACAACAAGAAAGAGGTCGTATAAACAGAGGAACCGACTTATTTGCAAGGTCGGCACAAGGAGGCCGACACATTGGCAGCATATTATATGTAAGCAGCATCTCCACTAGGAACCTTCTGATGAGACCAAGTGACATCGATGTACTAATGATTCTTTATGGACTTGTCGGAAGATCAAAAAGGATGGACATCATTCTGGGAAATGGATCTGGAAACAACCGTAGATACAATGATATGACAAACATAGTTGCAGCCCTTGATGAGAGAAACCATGGATTCACGGATGCACTGTTATTTTGTGAATGCTCTGGACGGATAGGATGTCACATTCTTGGTCATCGGAAAGGACATAGTGAAGCTAGCACGTGATGACACTTCGGTCCCTGACGTCAGAAGAGGTACACCGTCCAGCTATTACATGATTTGTTTGTTAAATGTATGTGCACTGATGTCTACGAAGCAACGCATAGAGCTTTCATCAGAATGAGCGGCGGTAGTGAGAAAGATCCACTGGTCAAGAACTACAAAATCAACAGCGCGTCTCTTTACCCCTTGTTGCTAGACTCATACAAAACACACCATGAGAGCACACGTTGTTGCACGAATGTGGATAGGGCCGATCAGCCTGACCCTTCTGGTTGGACAAGACCAACTGAGTGCTAACGGACTGAGAGGACAGGTTGTTTGGAGCTGGCGTGGTTTCAAGGGAATTCACTGCCGGAACTTGTATCCGCAGTACCTGCTGATGCCGAGGACGTCGAAGCCGAAAAATACAAATATTATTAACAAAATGGTGTCCATGATAACATGACAGCACATGAATGTGTTATATGAAATAGGTTCCTTCTCATATAAAGTAAGTTATGTGTTTGTAATGCAGTCTCATTTCATCGTTATTTCTTCAATGTTCTGTTGTTACTGTGATTGCATATCGTTGTTGCGCTCTAGAGGAATAACTACAGGGTATGTCTGCACCAGATTATGTAGCTCACTGCATAATGTGTATATCTACTGCATGAATAAAATAAATCGTAATATATTTAATGGTTTAGAACTATAGGCGTTTAACATTGTTAATTATGTGAACAAGTACGTAATTGCTATTATTATGGACACCTAATTTGCATAATTTAAGCGAAATATGATAAAACACTGACCTCTGTTGGTATGTATCCACAGGAGTTGCCGATACATACATACAATTATGCTCGATTTGTATAATTTATTTATTTACTTGTGGTCAAATCCAAACTACCTACCTTAACAAAAATAAATGTAATTTATGCCCATTTCAGAGCGTGATTTGTGAAAGCATTCCACCCCACCCCCGCGACCCGGCAGGAACTCATTTTTTGTCTGGCTATGTTTCCTCCGGTCCGTGGGGACAAAAAGCTTGAATCTATTAACATAAATAAACGTTCTGCGCTCCCGGTATAGAGCGTAAAGCTTGACGAATTTCGGTTAAGTGAACGCAGCCCTGTCAGACGAAGTGTCGAAATGTGATTTCTAAACGTAGTTCATGATTGTTTCCTCGATAGCTGGAGGTTAGTCAGTCGGCACACTTGAGGGATTGAGACTGAGTCTGACAGATTAACTGACAAGAACTGTAACAATGAATAGTACGAATACTTTACCATGCGTGCCCAACAGAGAGCACTTTCTCAGTCACAACCATTCTCAGTTTTCATCTTCGAGAGTATTTCGGTTGTTTCTGGTGATGTCATTAAAGAGGTATAGGTACCACCCATTATATCCCCGTCCATGCAGATAAATAGCGTCAGTTTATTGTATTCGGTAACTAAACGAAGACAATATGATTGGAAGTGGCTATTGAGTGTTTAGCACAAATGTCACATATATTTACAATTCCTTGTAGCATCCTTAATGTCTCATCATCTTTGAGATCGTGTACGTGTTGATAATTAGGAAATCCGTTTTAAGTGACGTTTCTTTCAACAATGCGATTAAATACGAACGTAACTATTACCGATATCTATCGGACAGAATATGTATTGCAGCAGGTGTAGCTTTACGACTTCATTGCACACTTTTATAACACATATTAACGCTAAGGTGTTTTCCATTAGATCGAATGCAAAATAACCCCGAAGCCCCAATTTTCGGTGAAGGTCGGAAAGAAGCAGTATCCTTGTAGAAAAGCAGGAGACAGAATTTCCATTTCGGTGAAATTAAATTCAGTTGTAACAGCGGTTGGCAGGGCCTGGTGTGTCCGTCTTACGACGACGTATGCGGGGTGAGTGGCAGATCCAGTATGTATCCGTGTAATGTATCGCGATGTGAAACATCCACGAAACATCACACATGTGATTTACTACATACGCACACACACACAAACACAGACACATCCGACACACACATCACACACACACACACACACACACACACACACACACACACACACACACACACACACACACACACACACACACACACACACACACACACACACATCCGGCACACATCACACACACACACACACACACACACACACACACCACACGCACAGCACACGCACACGCACACGCACACACACACACAAACATACCCTTTAAATCTTGTGACCACGATCAACGGTCAGCCAGGAAGAGGTGAAAGGTCTGTTTTTGTCAGTAGTTAATTTTGAGTCATGTCACATGTTATTATATATATATATATATATATATATATATATATATATATATATATATATATATTATATATATATATATATATATATATATATATATATATATCGTGTAATGTCTCGAATCGGTTTCTCAATTCGAATTGGAATTCAATCTTCTTTGATCGTATTTGTGTGGCATATATCAAATGCATTAACCATACCGTATGCATTTAGTAGTATTATCATTTTAACATTTTTTTAAATTACATTTTAGCTATGTTATAATATTCTTTACACATTTATCATATCCTCTGCATGTTGAGGTGTAGCAATTAATAACAATAATTTATTTTGTTTTAATATTTCTATATAAAGGCCTATATTTAGAATTTTGTTTTGTTTTATATAATATCATCAAATCTTAACTAATATATGTACGTGCATGTGAAACGCCTGAGAGCAATGATATTGATTCGGGACATATAAATTGTATTATTATTGTTTATGTTGTATTGTTATTAATTAATAATGTCAGTTTAATGCTATATCAGTTTATTAGTTAGCTAATCGTTCTATACCACTGGACGTTTTAGAATATGCATATCTCTGGTGCGCTTTCTGGATCCCAAGTTGTGATGCCAGAGGGGACATATACGAGCATCAGGCGGACCCGTTTTTCGCATTCATAGCATGTTTATAATGATATCTTTTGGGTGGAAACGACCATCGTAATTAATTAGTGTGCGAGATTCCGATGTATTACAAACAATGGTCACCATGGGGAACATACATGTATCTTACGATTCCATACGAATGAAATGTTGTTGAAAAATTGAATTCGGGTGTTTCACAGAGGCCTGGCTTAGCTTTGAGATAGCTGCCTTTGGCTCCGGCACCTTTTCAGAATAATTTTATCGATTGTAACGCCCGGGAGATAATCAACAGCACGATAAATACATTACAAACATATATTTAACGCAAGAGAGAAAGATGGAAGCCATTAATATAACTTGTAGGTCGGTGTATGAAGGAGGAGTTGTAAACATAACACTTTTAATCCTGGTGTGAAATCCCGATTGTTGCCGCATCTCAGGTGTTCGCTTTACAATCGGAAGGACACCTGCTCGATACTGACACGAAACCATTGATACCTTTTGTACCCTTTTAACGTGTTTAACATTTCACAGTACAATTATTCTAAACAGCATTCCTAATGTTTGTATGATAGTAATGTATTCTTACGCTCATGTCGACCCAAAAGCTATCCTTGTAAACATTCCCTGAATACGATGCCAATGTATGTCATCTCTGACGCCAATATACCACGTTATCGTCTAGCAAATTAAATGTCAGCTTTTCGCGTGAATCGCTATTCAGACATGCTTATAATCGAATTTATTCTACAAATGTATTTGTTGAATATTGTCAAAATGTTCCATACAAAGCAAATGTAATTTGATGTTTCCCCTTTATGATGGCATATTATGCATCCCATAATAGGAAACATTAAGCGCACCTGCAATCCAACCACTACGGGCACTATCACTCTGAAGTGGAACAATATTATTCAACAGGAGATGCTATCGAGGGGCAGGTTTTATTGGAAATGTCTTTGGTTTAATACATAATATTGATGAGTTATTGGCCGCATCATGATACCATCCAGGAACTCTGATATTTCAACACTTTTTGAGAAAATCGTTTTCAAAAATATGTCGTACTTTTTTCTTCAAATATTAAACTGAAATATATTATAGGCTCCAATCGCCATAGTAACAATGTGTTCTTCTGGCAAGGTTGTATTCGAAGCCTAATTCCGGCACTGGGCTGTTTTTGGCGCGCAACACCTGTTTTAGTCCTCGCTTCATTTGTTACAGGCATACAAACCGTTACCCATAGATGTGCCATGGGATCAACCAAGTAAGACATCGTTGCCATTATAATACACCCTTAGTTAGATATGCATTGTTTCATTATACATACCAAATGTAATATACGTTGAGAAAGCGCAAATTTACATAAAATAAAATGCATGATTTCTGTCTAAACATACTGTGTTCTGAACACAAAATATCCAACAGCAAGAACAATTTCTTTAATTACAGTTATCTCTTACTTGGACTAAGTAAGGAGTAATCTAATAAATCAACAAATAGCCATTTACAAAAATAGACAGGTTGCAAATGTTATTCATGAAAACACGTTTCCTATGTTGATTTTGGTTGTTTTTCCCAAAGGTTCAGGAAACCTTCCTGGTAGTCTTAAAACAAAATTTATTTAGCCAAAAAACCGCTGGGTCATCCTCAATTTCTACCAGACTAATATGTTGTACTAGGTTGATGATCAGTGTTCGAAAATTAAGTAATGCCCTACTATCCCTCTTCGTCACGCGGTTACAGTCTACCTTTGGTATACGTTTAACTGGCATCGTGTTAAGCCCGGCGCTCACAAGTAGTGCAGCGGCCGGGACCAAATACATTAGATGCACCCCTATCGGAAGTATAACAAGCTGGAACCGGTCCAGTTTTGACCGTCTGGATCTCTAGTTTTTGAAAAACGATGTTGTAGTTGCAGCAAACTTGTACAACATTCTGAATTAACCCCTTGTGTGCGGCAACCGCTGAAAAAAATGACGTTTTCAGTTACTTGCTTATTTTTATTAAATCAGCCCTGTTATTGTTTAGAATTGGTGTTATCCGATAAGGGGGTTAGGGCCCAAAAAAGATTGTTCGTGTTTTTGACCAAACTGAAGCAAATTGTTTGCACTTTACTACCAATACATGTTACAACAGTGTCATACCTGACGTTTTTCATCATCCAGGATGTATCATTGACGGAAAAATCAGTTTGAGCATGGTGAAGTGGGTATAACATGGTCCATTAACCCTCTGTTTGCGACATCGCACAAACTACGTTTTTGAATTTTGCTTTTGCGCTATCTTAATAAATACGGCATGCAGAGCAATAATTTTGTTATCCGAGTATATGTTCTAGGGTATTCCGATTTCAAATATATAATTTCTTTGCTCCTCCGATATTTTAAAAGATGGCGGTCGTCAATACAAATGTTACAATATCTCAAACACTACGTCACGTAGAACAAGTTTGTTGACGTTGTTGGATAGCTTGGTGGATAGCGATACCAACCGTTTTATTTGTTACCTTCAACAACGTAACAACTTGCGCCATTTTTTAAGATGGCGTCGGTCGAAGCCTATTATTTCCGTATTTAAGAAATACGGTATTTAGATCCATCTTTCACCACATGCGTCATATCATCGAAGGGTGGAGCTGATGTACAATGGAAACACCTGTTTGACCCACTGTTGACATTAGTTATCAGTTTGAGACGAGTTAAAAGCCGTATATGATATGGTCCCTATTATCGCTCAGTACACATGAGATCATATGGCAAGACCATTAATTGATGTGTAATCTGTATTTAGCCAAATGCCAATATAAATCTGATTTAATTCATGAATGTCATGTATGTTTGAAAAAGTGTCATCACCAGAACACATCACAGTTGGAAAGATGCATGTGAAAAGCATGTTTACAGGTTAAAGCCTGCGTCACCCAGGCCAGGACTACCATCGGTCTATATAGATTATCAGCTACTGAGCAGGCAAATGATGTTTTAAAACAGGTGGTAATTGCCTACGAGATATATCCCCACTGACATAGCTACCACAAACGAGAAGTATTAATGAGGTGTTTGTTTACAATAAGCCAAGGTTGCCTCATTGAATGATCACATTTATATTATATACCAACACACAAGTACATTACCCTACTATTATTTCAAACTTGTTTATTTCTTGTCTTGCCATATATCAGATGGTTGAAAATAAACAAGGCCATGGGAAAAACTGTGCATTCAAGTATCACAATGCATTTGCATGTTATAAACGATTCACTGATATACGGAATCTCCCGCTCATTTTGTAGGAACCCGAGGTAACTGGTGAAACAAACAAACTACCAGAAGCAATCCGTAATCCTTACACACGCAGCACAAGCTCTCCTAAACCAGGATCCACTTTTATCCGTCCTACATTGATTTTACTATACGTGGGAGTGATAGGGTTCGGTTAAAAAGGAAAAGACGGACGGATAAATTCACACTTTGTAATCACGATATTCCTGTGAACTTTCTGGATGCAATGAGACGACGTATTTGGTATATGCACAGACTTGAGTACGTCTTAAAGTATATTTCCTGATATAAATATATATATATATATATATATATATATATATATATATATATATATATTATCATAGTACTTGTTTCATACAATATGTTCACTTGTCAAAAACAGACAGAAACAAAATACGATTTGTTCGTGGAAACGTTGTCTTATTTAGATCCACTGTTCAAAGATGGCTATGGGTTGACAGTTACTGAAATTAAGGATTTCGTGTACATTTTAGCAGATAATTATAATGCTGTGTTATACAACATATATTCTAAGATACGAGTATTGGACAACTATGGTGATACGATTCAGTTTTGTCCAAGCTATCGAGTCAATGTGCCCATGACATGTGCTTTTCAGCAGCTATTAGCGTAGACAATACTGCAGCAAAGATGAGAGAAATGGATGTTGTTAAGTCGTGTTCGGAGATTATCAGACGTTGACAGGCGTCTTTTTTGCACCTTTGAACATTTGTTAGTGCAATATTTGGTAGAGGCAACTGAGTGGAGTTTGCGGGCTAATAACGGTCCACTCTATGTCTGTAGTTCTCTCTTCGGGGCGAACGTCGTCGCCATGCGTCACGTCATTGTCATCACCCACAAGCATCGTACTCATCATTTCAATTTTTAACATACGGGATCTCTTAATGCCAAAGAAAGTCAGCAACTGATCTGCCATTTTCCTGTGATTCTTTCAAATCATAATCATCACTAAATTTTTCACCTATCTTGAAATCAACTTTCTTCAAAAGCCTCTCTAACAATCTCTCTTTTCTACGACTCGATAACTACGACAGAACTCAGTTTAATCACCATAGTTATACAATAATATATTGTTAACATCTTTGTTCTATAACTCAATATCATAATTATCTGCTAAACTGAACATTAAATCCTTAATTTCAGTAACTGTCAACCCATAACCATCTTTGTTCAATGGACAATCCACGACACCTTTGGTTTTGTTTCAGGAGGACCATAATTTGTTTATGACTGTTTTGACAAATGAATATATTGCATGAAACAAGTATTATGACAATATATGTCAGCAGCAAATACACTTTCAGGCTTATTCAAGTATGTGCATCTAACAAATGCGTCATCTGTTTTTAAATCTCATTGCATCTAGAAACTTCACTACGCTTTCGTAATTACACATTCTGAACTTTCCCTCACTTTTTTCGTTTGTACTCGAATCCTATCACTCCCACATATGGTACAATCAACGTAGTCCGGATAAACACTGATCCTGGTAGAGGAGAGCTTGTGCTACGTGTGGACAGATTGTTGGTTGCTTCCGATATTTACCCTGGGTTCCTAAAAAATGGGCCGGAGATTGCGTTTAACAGTTTATCGTTTATAACATGCATGCGTATTTTGATACTTGAATGCAATCAGGTCCGATAATCATGATTATTTTGTTAACAATATCATTTTTGAGCTCAGCTACGTCATCGACACGTTTCCTGCTGGTATTCCCACCATAAAGTGGCTCGACGGTCTTGCCCAATATGCAAATAATACATCAAGTTCAGGAGAGGCAGGAGCAGACTTAAAAAACCGAAGTTATTATATATTTCTGTTATCCATAGCCATGTTTATTTTCAAACATTTGAAATATGGCAAGACAAGGAAGAAACAAGTTTGAAATAATAGTAGGGTAATGTACTTGTGTGTTGGTATATAATAGAAATGTCTTCATTCAATGAGGCAACCGTGACTTATTGTAAACAAACACCTGATTAATACTTTTCGTTTGGGATAGTTATGTCAGAGGGGATATATCTCGTAGGCAATTACCACCTGTTTTAAAACATCATTTGACTGCTCAATAACCGATAATCTAAATAGATCGACGGTAGTCCTGGCCTGGGTGATGCAGGCTATAACCTGTAAACATGTATTTCACATGCATCTTTCCAACTGTGATGTGTTCTGGTGATGACACTTTTCAAACATAAGGAAATTCATGAATTAAATCAGATTTATATTGACATTTGGTTAAATACAGATGACACATCGATTAATGGTCTTTTCATACGATCTCATGTATACTGAGCGATAATAGGGAACATATCATATAAGCCGTTGCATTAGTCTCAAACTGATAACTAATGTCAACAATGGGTCAAATAGGTCTACACTATACATCAGCTACAGCCTTCGACAATATGAAGCAATTAAAATGTGGTGAAAGATGGATCTAAATACCGTATTTCTTAAATACGGAAATAATAGGCGTTGGCAGACGCCATCTTTAAACAAGGTGACAAATAACACGGTTGGTATCGCTAACTACTAAGCTATCCAACAACGTCAACAAAATTGCTCTACGTGACGTAGTGTTTGAGATATTGTAACATTTGTATTGACGTCCGCCATCTTTAAAAATGCCGGAAATAAATGCCGGAGAAACAACGAAATTATATATTTGAAATCAGAATACCCTAAAACATATATATTCACAATCACAATTGTTACTCTGCATGCCATATTTCTTAAGATAAACCAAAAGCAAAAATTCAAAAACGTAGTTTGTGCGTTGTCGCAAACAGAGGGTTAATGGACCATGTTATACCCACTTTACCATGCTCGAACTGATTTTTCCATCAATGACACATCCTGGATGATTAATAAAGTCAGGTCTGACACTGTTGTAACATGTATTGGTAGTAGGGTGCAAGAAAATGTGCTTCAGTTTGTTCAAAATCACAAACAATCGCCATATTTTGGGTCTATTGTTGGACCCTTTACACCGCTTATGGCATAAATCTGCCTAAAATATATTGCTATATGTCCATTTCAATGAAATACATTGATATAACTACCAATTCTAAAAAATAACAGGGCTGATTTAATAAAATAAGCAAGTAACTGAAACGTCATTTTTCAGAGGTTGCCGCACACAAGGGGTTAATTAAGTATATTGTACAAGTTTGCTGCAATTACAACATCGTTTTTCAAAAACTATAGATCCAGACGGTCAAAATGAGACCGGTCTCAGCTTATTATACCTCCGGTAGGGATATCTCCTTCAATAGAGCCCCTTTTCAGCTTCGGCCGCTGCACTAGAAAGCTATCAAATAGCTAACAGCCATGCGTGCCTGTTTGCTGAGCTGATGGCTCGTGCGCGCTGCGCTTTTCGTGAGCAAAGTGCCACGCGAGGCGGTGAGCAAAATATATATCGTGTTCAATATATTTTTCGCCTCGCGAGGCGAAAGTCTCATCGTGTGCGCTGAACGTGAGCTATGTGCTCAGCGGCAACAATTGGCCAATGAAAATAAGTAGCGTTTGCGCAATTTGCAATTTATTGGCCCTTATGTGGCAGCTTTGGCTTTGTCATGCTGACAATGCTGATAACGGTTAGGGGAGACCGGGTTTAGTTGTAACACGGGTAGGTTGTAACAGAGGGCTTGGACATCTCATATAACTTATTATAACAGAAACGTGTAATAGGCCGGGCAATTAATTATGCCCTGATTATCTGCGGGAGATATGTGTGGACCCTTTGGTATGAACGCAGTTTCGTTCGGTTACGAAATCCGTCCGCAATCTTGATATGTGTTGCTTTGTTACAACTATCACCGGTGTCCTATATATTAGAAGCATATTATAAATGTTGCATGTCATCTCATAAATCAAGCAATCATGCGTGCTGTTGTAACTTTCACAATTGTGAGTTGTCTACATTGTCTGTATTACACGTGGTTTCTGACACTTTTGATGTAATTTGCTAGGCCACCAACCATGATGGATAAGTCATTTGATATGAAGTGGTTAGCTCAGCATCTTTCTCACCGTGTGCGCTTAAACGCGGCGTGAGCTATCACATGAGCTAATAGGCACGCGTACCTGTTAGCTCATCTGATAGCTCTCGTGTGCGCCGGCCTAAGCGATACCAATGTCTATGCGGGCTTGCGTTGCGGGCCTACATGAGATTGCAATCACCGATTTACTATTTGTTGATATTTCCTTATAGGTAATAATTTTATCTGCAAACATGGCACTGAAATTTAACCTACTTTTTATTATTATCGTTTGAACACTCTAGCACCCATTGCCCAAACATGAGACCATGCCATTTAGAGGATAAGTGGTAATGATTTAATAAGCACGGAGGCAAGGTATATTTTAAATGTTTTTTTTCTTCAAATTTGGGTATCGTTGAACACTGGGCGCCGCCATATTATGTTCAAGCTGCACTTGGTTGGAATAGTCTATATCTATTCAATTTACATTTTCGATGATTTCTTATTTACTTCAATAGACATTTCAGCGTGAAAACGAAAATATGGTGCCATAGTATATGTATGGTAAGCGTTACATAGATCGATAACGAAATACAAAATTTCAATACAATTGCAACGTTTTATAACAAACGAAAGTATTCTAAACGGCACGGTGTGGTACTTGCGGAATGGAGATACGTTTCAAATCGTAATATCGAAAGAGTCAGTTAGTCGAAACCGCATGACAAAACGTAATTCGAAGTGACTCTACAGGTTTGTTCGAGTTTGGTAGTAAAAAAGTCAGTTTCGCCGAAGGAGCGCTTACAAATTTGCGCGTGTCATTACTTCCTGAATATTAATGAGGACTGACTAGTGTGACGTTTGAAATTATTTCATCGGTTTTAAATAGTTGTAGTTTAATTTAACTTTTTTATTTCGAACACGCATACAAATTAGTTCTGGATCTATATAACGCTTACCACATGTAATATGACACCTTTTTATGTTCGCGCAGATATATATTAATGAAGTAAATCAGAAATGAAATCAAAAATGTACATTGAATATATGGGCGCCGTTGAAAATGACGATATACCTAGATAGATGGTTACCATAACATAAACCTTTCGCTACTACTGTTGAACTAACAGGTCGACAGTTTTTAGAATGCCAATTACACACTTTAGCCAATCTTACGAAAGAACGAAAACTAAATAACTAACAACACTGTGCCAAAAATAGAGCGAAAAGATATATGTACGATAAAAACTTACATTTGCAACATAGATATGACGTTATTAGGGGTCGAAATGGCGGTTTAAATATTTAATATATACTTAGGTAGAGGTATTTTTCATACATCACAACAAATGAAGAAGTTGCTATATATGTTGATGTTACTTTGCGGTGTCACTGTAGATATCGAATCCTGCAAAAACAACCCCTGCAAAAATGACGGCTATTGTCGCGATATTATAACTGGCGTTGAGTGCTTGTGCAAAACAGACTACAATGGAGACTACTGCGAAATAACGCCCTTTACTAGACCAGGTAATGCATGGTTTTCGCATAATGCATAATATATACTGATAATTTTGACACGAATTACGGATCAACAAGTAAACACACGTCTATGTAGATGAAATACGAAACACTACTCTTAGTTTAGGTTCCATTTACAACCAGTAATTTAAGAACAACAATTATAGCTGCCAACAAATCAACAAACAAAAGTGTCGTACATGCCCTGTAGTAAGCGATCACGTAACATTTTACTCATGAAGGTGTTGCTGAAAATTAGACTCAGGCTACCGTCACTTTAATATAAAGTTGTTAACATTGAAATGGTAAATTGCTTAAATTCATCCATATGCTTTAATTATAATTGTCATTTTGGTTTACGTGTAGGGCGTAAACATAATATGTATTTTAATTATTTATAATTGTATTTGTTTTAGTTAATTAATTGATATTTGTATTATTATTAGTAGTAGTACTTGTTTATTTTAAACTGTAGTTTCATTATTAAATGAATTTGTGTAAATATGTGTGTATATAAGTGTGTGTTATATATATATATATATATATATATATATATATATATATATATATATATATATATATATATATATATATATATATATATATTAACTAATTAGATTATTATTCTTATTGTACTAGTACTTGTTGTGAAAACACCAACAAGCAGTCATCCACTACCTATGCCCAGAATGATCTGTTCAGTCAGTGCTTTCTGTAAAATACCTATACCCAGGTTGATCTGTTCCGTCAAAGCTACATATAAAATACCTATGCCCAGAATGATCTGTTCAGCCAGTGCTGTCTATAAAATACCTATGCCCAGATTGATCTGTTCAGCCAGTGCTGTCTATAAAATACCTATGCCCAGATTGATCTGTTCAGCCAGTGCTGTCTATAAAATACCTATGCCCAGATTGATTTGTTTCGTCAATGCTACCTATAAAATACCTATGCCCAGATTGATCTGTTCAGCCAGTGCTGTCTATAAAATACCTATGCCCAGATTGATCTGTTCAGCCAGTGCTGTCTATAAAATACCTATGCCCAGATTGATCTGTTCCGTCAGTGCTACCTATAAAATACCTATACCCAGATTGATATGTTTCGTCAGTGCTACCTATAAAATACCTATGCCCAAATTGATTTGTTCCGTCAGTGCTATCTATAAAATACCTATGCCCAGATTGATTTGTTCCGTCAGTGCTATTTATAAAAGAACAGACGCATCTAGGTAGTTTGCTGTGAAACTACTGTTTGGCTTCTCTAATGCTTTTGTTCTTCAAAACGCGGGGTATATCTAGATAGATAGGTTGGATTCTCGATAAGCCAAAGGGCTTCCTAATCCACCTGCATTCTAGAGTTGCATCTCTAGGTGGCAATCTTATAAAGAAATCTTCAACACGTGAAAACTTTTGTCTCCCGAATTTTTTTTAAACAATGAATCGTCAGTTTCCGTACAGTAATAACCCAAAACGTGAAGCTATGAAACACGCCTGTCGACATCTGCGCAATGGTGTCACAAGGTATGAAGTTAGGCCGCTTACTTTTCGTCCTCATGATAAATGATCTACAAACAAAGGGGCACTCCTACAAATATGATGATGACGCGTGCATCGTTTACACTGGATCAGACATCCGGCTGCTTCCTATCTCCAGGAAGCTGCCGATACAATGTACGTATGGACAAAGCAAAATAGCATGACAAGCTACCAAATAAAACAAAAGAGCTGGTTATCCGTGTATCTAAAACAACCCAAACGAATCGAAGAAACTCACAGTCAACGAGTAACCGAGGCGAAGATAGTTGGCACTGCTATCACCAGCAATTTGATATGGGTCGTACACGTTGATGAAATAACAGAAAAACAGGCAATATGTTTTTTCTACAGCTACAACTCAAACGATCAGGCATCCCCGTTGAAAATCTTCTGACTGTATACACGACGATGGTCCGTCACACTGGAATACGCATGTCCAACATGGCCGACCTCACTCACTTTAGGTCGTCAAAGTGATATAACACGAGTGCAAAGAAGTGCTATGAACAACATATACCCTCCCACTTCTTATGGCGAAGTATTAGCGACTGCACAGCTGACTTCTCTGAACGAGAGACGTACGCAGTTTCGGAGCAAAAACTCGTCGTTAATGTAGTTAATACTTTAATATAATTACCTTTTGAAAGAAGTGGCGTGTAATGGGTATCTTGTAGTTATTAAATAAGTGTGATTACCTTTTGAATCGAGTAGGTCTTTTTTGGATAGCACTCCGATAAACACAACGTTGTGACGGTACATTCCTATCAAAAATATATAGGTAATGGAAACAGAAGGTATCATAATTAATATCTATGCAACGAATTCTTACAAATTACCTGTCACAATACTGATATTGAACGCCTCTATGAGCTGTATACAAGATTTTGACAAGTATAAATTGGCTTAGTAACTGAATCATATGGGATAAACAAGTCAAGACATTTTTATGATGATGAACATTTCACACCTTGGCATTAATGGTACTACTATATCATATTTGTGGGATATATTTCGACTTAAGTTGCCCATAATATGAACGATATATACACCATGTGAGAAAGTTAGATGTCATTGTTCAAATATTTTGCAAAATGTGCCTTCCACAACAAACGAGATGAAGTCATTTACAAAACAGAATGTTTTTGTTTTGCGGTATGGGAAATAAAATAATACATCACAATTGTGCAATTACGAAACATAGCCTCAAAAACTTCCCTAGCCGTATTGATATTAAAAGCCTCTGCAAAATGGTCTAATTGAGCAAATTGGACTAATAGTTACGGCCAAAAGAGAGACTGGTGAAAAGGCAATCTATTGCGTGGCGAAATCTAGAGACCAGATAACTAAAGATACCTTTCACGGTTACTTCATCAAAGCAAACGACGGTACATAAATGTTAAATACAACATTTGACAGGTACCGGAGGCAGATTAGATACACGACAGTCCATAGTAGATCAAGGTTAAACAATACGAACATCCAAACAACCAAGATTGTTAAAGATGTAGCTATATCCAATCACCCATTCAGACAAGATCAAGACGTCACGGTTAGCACCGCAACAGGCACGCAGGCCCTATTCGATGTCACGAATGACCTACTGAATGTCAAGAAGACAGGCCAAGAGGCATAACAAAATGTTAACGTGTTCGTCTTGAAAACGATCATCCTGACATTGTGAACGTCCATGCCAGAGTTACCAACAGGGAATCAAGACATTTGTGAAGAAAGTCAGATAAGGTAGGGTAAATGTGCTATCATACAGAACGATAGGAATGTGTTTAGCTGCATGACAGTCATAGCACAGTCATCAGCTCAGCTTGACATGCATAAGGTACTTGCCTTTTCCACTTGGGTCCTTGTAATGGGCTTTGTCAAATGAAGATGAATCGCTACAAAATGCGGAATGAACGCCCCACCAGCTGACGCGCTTCTAAATCAGTAATTGGAGGAATGTATCCAGAAATTAAATACACGCAACGAAGCATTTTCTGAACATGCAAATATCAAAAACCTACTCATTATAAAGTTCATAATAATTTATAAAGTATTGGCATAGGGCTATTAACAAACACCATGGGGTTTTGCCCGCCCAGGTGATGTCACTTGCGGCTCTCGCACGTGTACTAATCTAACAGTCCAAGTTTGTCTAATAAAAGTGTACATCTGGTTAACTTGTTATATATTTGTCTATATATTGTAAATACATCCGATACAGTTCAAAACATGTTCCTAATATTGCAGTTATTTAAATGGAAGATTTGTATTGTAATGTTCAGAAAGCTGGAGTGTCGTGGTGTCCACAACACAAAACGTGTGCAACTACGACGTAAATAATGTTGACACGGGCGTTGCGTGCAATTTGAAAACTTTAAATGAGACGAAATTGCACATTTCATATTACAAAAACGAATTCAATCGATTCAGCATACATTAAATATTATAATAAATAAATACACTATGTTATAATATACCGTTACAATGTCACTGTCTTGGAAGAACTGACTTGCGGGTTGCGATGCACTTTACATGGATGCTATTGGAGTGATATCCTTTCATTACAGGCTCTTGCGTCGCCGCTAAACTGAAGATGGTATATCCAAAATGGGCTGACCGCCGACAAAAATCACATTACACCGAACGCACTATTGGTAAAACATTGCTTTTCGTTATACGCAGCGCTACGTATAAGTGAGGAGGCAGGTTTATGTGTAAACTAATGTACATATTTGGGGTGACATTATATAATGGAGTTATATGGAGTTATTCCGTTAGGGATATCTTTCTACGTGTAATTGTTGACGACCTGTTTGGTGATAGTACTGATGCCGTAAATGCAATATGTCCAAAACTGTGTAAGTCGGGAGTTTCATATTAATGACCGGACGTGTTTGACAAATCAATCGCCCACCCCGCTAACATGTGGTATGACAATATAAGCCCAGAATCTCAAAAGAACTCTAAAAAAATGTTACGGGTACGTATATGATACAAGCTGTCACCAATGCCATGATTTATCTACGACCTATGCAGGTCACAACCAGCCCGGTTGGTACATTTTATACATTCTTGTAAGATACTTTGTGAACATTAAGGGAGGGCTTTTAGAACAGTTGTCAACATATAGATAATCGTATATATATATATATATATCCGATTATCTATATGTTGACAACTGTTCAAAAATTATTATTATTATTATTATTATGTATGCTCACCATATATGGAAAGGTACGATGTATGTATGAAGCAAATATCGGATCCATACTATGGATAGAACCGATATGATGGTATAAATATACAATATAACAAGTTGTTGACAGTTTATTTTGATCTCGCCACCGAATTAGTCGGGGCGCACGGATCCAAATTTTGGATGTAGTGGACACCTCGTGCTATTCTTGGTTGTCGTGTATTTTATTAAACTTCAAAACCTCCCGAATAATATTCCAGAGGGCAACCCTCTCAAATTAGTGTACTTCACTCCAAAAATTGCGCTTATATCCAGGATCTTAATGGCCAAATAATCAGAAATGACAATAATTAATAGTTGTGGCAATATCGTGTTGATGCGTTTATTTTTCAAGACACCAGATACAAAACATTGGACAAAATAACGATAAATCAGTTCGGTTTCGCAGTTGACATCACACAAAAGGAGTCCTAGTTACCTTAATATGCAATCAATATACTTATGTAATATAGCAAGATGATGTACATCCAATTGCCAACTGAATATTGCAAAGCAATAGTAAAATAGTGTTACGTTATACGTAATCACGAGCCAAAGATGTACCCCACCCCCAAGTGTTGCGCAACCTTGACGTGCAGCAAATCGGAGTGTATTTCATTGATTGTATCATTTTCTCGTTCCTTGCGATAATAATTAAAAGACATAGTACTGATGCATAACCTACTGCTGGTTATTAATGCGATATTTGTTAAGACAATATAAAATTATGATAACACGCATTATTCGATAATAAAAACACAGCAAGGTTACTCAATCACATCTTAAACATTGTTCTGAGTCATCTGTGACACTCTTGTCACAGCCATTGTTTTCAACAAGAGTCCGAACAGATATTACTCGTCAACCTTTGGTATCAGTCCCTATGCACTTGGAATTTAGCGCAAGAACAATTACAAGGGCATTTGCTGGCGACACGCAACTTGTATACCATTGTGTGAGTTCTGGTAATGGCGGCACCGACAAAGATACTGGTTCCAAACGTGTAGAGCCCATCTTCCAACCGATATATAATAATTTATCCTCCATCTTCAAGTGCGTCACTTTCAGCACAACCATTATTTTTACAGCCATGACGCATCGATCCATTTGATTCAAACAAAGCTTGCGGTACCTTAGAACATTCATATTCTCCGATGGTTTCCTCAAGATTGACATCTTTCCCAACAACTTTCTGATGAAGAAGGCGCCCAGCATGACAACTTCATTGATCAGCTGCTACGTCTGCTTCTGCGGCACGGTAAGATGTTGTTGAGGATGCAGTTCTTCAAATATGCTGTCACGTACCTTTCGGACTTTGAGTTGTCATTCAAATATTTCTGGAGCTCAGTTTTGCGAATATTTTTCTCAGTTTCCAGAGTTGTGATGTTGGTTACAGTAGCTCCCTGTTTCGTGATAATATTTAGCATGTTGCTGGAGACTACCGTGACGGGATTGATCGTGTGCTGTTTTTATGCGTGCTTGATCGATAATTTCCTGGCTTCCATCTTCGTGGGACTGCGGATGATTCATCATTTCTTTGAAATGGAATAATACAGGTGACAAAGGCTTTGTGTAAAACTACTTGGTTCGTGCTTTAGCACACAGAGGTATTTATGTAAGCCCATTCGCACTTTCCTTCACATCTGTGTTGTATGCCTGCCCATGAGCCATATCAGAAGTGACACCTTTGAATGTCCCAACTTTTTTCGCACACCATATTGACCTTTCGTGAAGTACATATGGTGCTGGGTTCTCCAGGTTGTTCATTTCCTTTAGGCACAGTGGCAGCGAATAAGTGCAGTTGTGGTGACCAGCAGCAACAACAAATGGGAGCATGTTGTTAGACTAAACCAATTGTATCCCAATCGCCTGCACGGTGAGATGCCATGAACCTGATAAGAATGTCAATCATCTTGCTGTCGGTTCTTCAGAAGACCTGGGTAGGTGACGTCTTGATTTCTTCATCGTAGATGACCATCTGATCATATAGTTTGAATAAGGAGTTAAAAGGAAGCGAGTTTCAATAGTGTTTGATCCATCGTTTTGCAATATGCACAGTATTCGCAAATGGTTTGCCAGTCCACTGAGTTGTGCATCATAATTTCTTTCCAGATGCCATTGATCAAATGCATCCCTGTGTAGATTAGCCATTGCCTGCCGTAGTAATTTGTGTTCGCGCATACTTTGGTAGTAATTTGGTAGCAAAACCTTTTGTAGCCGTTCCTTGCTTGCACAAACCCGTTTCTATAAGGATGTCTTCAGCATCATTGCTCCACATAGTTTTTCCAACTGCGCCCATAACGTTTCCAGCGAGATGAAACCAACCGTGGAATGTACCTTTGATATGTTAACCATGTATTTTTAATATGTTGTAAGGTGACTACGGTACATTTATATGAAATTGACGACAAAACGGAAATGTTTTTCTACTTATTCTTCAATTGTTTATTTCTCGTTGCCTTAAAATATATACATTTCTATAATATATTTGTGGTATTTATTCCTCTCACCTTTCCGGATATATTTTGCCACAGAAACTAGCTAAATTAATGAAATACACTAGGCATATTTCATAATTAGCCATTGTGACTTAACGGTCTTTCAGACACCTTCAGGCCTGAATATAAGTGTAATTTCAAGTGCCGTGTTATGTTGCTTGGGCATACGATTGGAAAGATATCAAATGTTGGCGAGTAATACCTGTTCGAATCCTTGTTGAAAAATGGTTGTGACAAGAGTGACACAGATGACTCAGAACAATGTTTAAGAAGTAATTGAGTAACATCTGGATGTGTTTTTATTTCGAATAATGCGTGTTATCATAATTGTATATTGCCTTAACAAACATCGCATTAATAACCAGCAGTAGGTTACGCATCAGGACTGTCTTTAATATTGTATTATTACCCTAAGAAACGCGAAAATTATACAATCAATGAAATCCACTCCGATTTGTGTCACGTCACGATTGCGCAATACTTATGGGGTGGGGTAAATGTTCGGCTCGTGATTGCGTGATTATAATGTAGCACTATTTTAATATTGCTTTGCACTATTCAGTAGGTAAATGAACGTAAATAATTTTGGTTTATTACATGAATACATTGATTACAAATTAAGGTAATTATAATTCCTGTTGCGTGATGTCAACTGCGAAACGGAACTGATTGTTCTATATATTGTCCAATGTTTTGTACCTGGCTTCCTAAAAAAATAAACGTATCAATACGATATTGCCATAAATATTAATTCTCGTCATTCCTGATTAGTTGATATTACAGTTAAATTTGTTGTTATACATTTACTGTGAAAACATTAAAAAAATGCAATGCGGACATTAAGAGACCACATAGGCCTGAATGTAAATGTAATTTTCGGAGTGAGGTACACTGATTTGAGAGGGTTGCCCTTTGGAATATTATTAAGGAAGGTTTGAAGTTTAGAAATCGACAGGGCAAACAAAAATAGCACGAGGTGTCCACTTCGACCCCCGTGCGTCCCGACTAAATGTGTACAATAGTTCAAAATCAATACTTGGCATATGACAGTTATTTATATATCAACAATATCACGATTCATACCTCAGTAACACAACATCAAATGTTTTGCCAAACATTGTTATTGCCTATAAAACCAAACCATTAGTTTTACCTCTTTATGTAACCGCCACGTTCAAACACAAGCGATTAAATATGTCCAGTAATTACAGGAGTACTTTGCTAATTTGGGCATCAACATGCTTGGAATGGTGAGCCAAACATAAACTTAGTAAAATAGTGATATTAATATTGTAGAAGTAATTGAAAAAGCGCTCAATGTTTATATTATTAACATTTAGCTTTCACCACCGAAGATGTAAAATAGGACACCCTTTTTACGTGTATGACTGGTTCATGGCGTCTTGTTTCTCACAACCAATTCAGTTAATTTCTAAATAAACCACAACTAGATTATCTTGACAGAAAATATAATTTATTGCAAGCAAAACCATGCCAGGATTCTTACTCTTTAATTGTCGTAACCGACGTCTTAAAAAATCGAATATAAATCTATCAATAACAGAAGTATATAGTGAGGTTTTTATTTGGATGTTTCGACAAAAAAGATACATTTGTGGATATAACTAGCATAGACCTATTTGAAAGAAAACTCTAAATATACTGAAAAATACGTCGGTTATGAACCAATTTGGGGGTCAGGTTAGTGTTGTATGCAATAAATAACATTTTTGTCGGCATGAACTAACGGTAAATTATCTGAAAAGGAACTGAGATTGTTGAGATATAAAATCAATTATGGGTCAATATTGTGTAAGTAATGTAAAAGTAGTTATTTGTGTGGGTCAATACTGTATAAGTAATACATTGAGCAATGGGGTTCCACGAATCCACATTAGTCGCTAGAGGCGCCAATACGCAACTAAACCCTAGTTGCGTATCAGCGCCTCTGGCGACAAGCGTGGATTTGTTTGTATGTTTTGCTGAACGCTTGTTTAAATCATCTTCAATTAGCCATTGACCGTGCAGGCGCGTAGCCAGCGATAGCTTGTATGTGGGCAACTGGGCATGCCGTATGTTTGGTCAATAGACAGAACAACATGCCGCATGTGTGGTCAATAGACAGAACAGCCAAAACATCGCCATCTTGACACTGAATTCAATCGAACGTCCCGCGACGTTTCATCGACTATAAATGTACATTAATGTAGACATTATGCTTTCATATTGTCGGACATATTATACTATATCAATATTTAACTATGTGTGAAGACGTAGCAGTCTCGTGTGATGCATACGGCGAGCTGTAGATGATTTGAAAAATCCTTTCCGGCATCGAGCCAGCACACATGTTGTCGAGCCACCAGTCGACGTTCCATCGGCTGTAAATGTACATAAATGTACATAGTATACCTTCACAGTGACGGACATGTCAGACTGTATCCATATTTAGCAATATGTGAGGCTTCGGAGTCATGCGAGTTCAACAGCTGATTGTAAGATGATATAAACAAGCGTTCCGCAAAATGTGTCGCAAAATGGTGCCGCATTTTACACACGTCAAGAATACGCAATAGACGGCACAAAGACCCTAGTTGCGTCAGTTGCTGGATTATTTATTGTGGTACTTCATTGCACTAAGCCAAATTCTTTAAAACCATTTACTAGCATTTAGTTTTCTCAAATAGATCAATACAGTATTTACAGTAATATTAACAACATCGTGTGTGCCCTTTCCAAACCTCTTGACATAACAATCAGCTATGTACCTTTGTAATTTATAAATATATAGTTGATCTGTTAGAAGATGGCGGTTATGATAGGTAACGCGTGCCGGTAAAAGGTTTGGTTTTAGATGCAATATATTATATTGTCTGGTAGAAAATAAAATTTCGGTTTACGATTGTTGCAAGAAAATTAAGTAGCTGTCATGCACCAGTTTTATATGTTATGATTTAAATTATTAAACACTTACGCACACCATACTTAAATGCTAATATATTACAATCGGATGTTTTTCTTTCAACTACCTTTATAACATTACTAAAACTATTTACTATGGTTATGTATCTCACCATTCTAAGCACGTTGATACCATAATTTGCAATGTAGTCTTGTAATTAATTAACACAATTGATTGTGTACGCATGTGGCAGCTATGAACAAATGAAGGGTAAAGTTAATATGTTGGTTTTCGTGCAATGTGTTACAATATTCGGTGGAAAGAAGTGTAAAGTGTTCGATGTACAAATAACTACCATATACCGCTATGCAAGTAATGGCTTTAAACTATTGTGAGGCGTCGGGGGTGAGCCCCTGCAACAAATTAATAAATCTTGATACGTGTTGCATATGCATTTCAGTTCTATCGTTTGTCTTGGTGTGACATTTGCTCCATACATGCATTTTGCGTTCACACACGTAGTGACACCAAATTTAGTAGCGTAATCCTTAGAGTTTAGTAGATTAGTAGACATTATATGATTATTTGCATGTTGTAAAACATTCAAAAAGTCATACATTAATTTTTATTAATAGCTCACAACAAATGATAAAATACCACCAGAATGTATTATCCGGGCTGGTTGTGACCTGTAAGGGATATTGATAAATCTTGGCGTGGATGACAACTTGCAACATTTAGGTTCCATTGACGTCATTTGATTTGCGATTCTGGACCTAGATTAATAAAACCAACGTAACATCGTTGAACACTAAATACGCGTCAAATCGATGATTGCGAGTATTATAACATGCGTGTTATGCTGGGTTCCTTTGATATCTAAATAACATGCTCATCATCACATCTTACATTTCAGGGAAGGGGTCCGGTATACATATTGCATATTACTCCCTCGTGATGCTCCCTACCCTATTAGCAGGTGGCGTGACAGCATTGTACGTACTTCTTCACAAGTAAGTCTCCGTCAACTTACTCACAATTGTCGTCGCATATCTCTTGTCATTATACCACAGCTTTAAATAGATTATCGTGAATTAGTATTATAGCGACTACAGCATTTCATATGCAATCGTATTTCGATATCTCACTTCATTCTTGCAGGAGCCTAATATGTTTTAGATGATTTCTCAAATGACGCAGTAGTTCTCATTTGTGTATAAGTTTTTCTCATTGTCACTGTGATTGGATACATAAACCCTTTCAATGATGATATTGCGTGGCCGCCATGTAGAGAAACACACAATATCGATTATAATTTTCATATTTGTACTATTTCTGCACAGATATCGTTTAACCCAATACGAGAAGCACAAAGTTCCTGTTGATGAGTCGATCGTACCAGAAGACCCATTTGATAATATGTCGGTATCAGATGACGATCGAAGTAAGCGAACCAGCGACAAACGCAGATACTAACGTTAGGTGGGACAGACGTCACACTGTCAGAAAGCTTAGCCAATTATTTTCCGATATGGGGATACAGTAATATAAAATCAAAGCAGGTTTTTCACAACTTCCATCGGTTACTCACATAATGTTTTGATCGGATTCAGCAATTACTTATGGTGGATCCATTACTTGTCATCCCTACCAGTATACGTTCTATCTTAGTAGGATACTAATTACACGATGTCAACTTTCGATATGACTAATATTTGATGAACTTCAACAAACGCTTTTATCTGCTTGCTTTGTTTGGTAACTATATTTGTGAGATATGAACCAGTGGATCAATTCGGTGGATCTATTAGCTTCCACATAAATCAATTAAAAGCTGTCGTGAAATAACACGTGCCTATTTAATCTGGATACACTTGATTTATATTACAACACTTATTCTCTACATTGTTTTGATAATACCCTATTGTTCATTGGTATCAACAATTTCTGTTTGCGCCCATAATTTCTGCTCCGCTCCAATGAACCGACTAGTTGATTTACTTGAGTTCGCCTTATTCCACTACTATATTATTTTAAAACTGTAAGTTAAATTTATTACATACTGTTATAAATATATACGCATTAATCATGGTTTCTAGTTTGCCATGGAAGTTAAACATGATGGCAAAGTTGTGCATTTTACAAACACATTTGGCGGTTTAATCCGGTCTGAATGATATATCAAATGAAACATCGTGTATATGGCATTATATATATATATATATATATATATATATATATATATATATATATATCGGTTAAAAACTGGGATGAAAGCAAGAATCCAACCAAAAAAGTAGCTGGCTCCGATTAAAAGGTTAACTTTCAGTGTTACCGGAAACAGCAAAACAAATGTGCTGATGCTATCCGTTGTGTCCCCATCCGGTGGCTTAAGTTAACTGACAATAACTAAAGAGGTGGGAACAAATACGTTCGAAAACATACGTGGATAAACAAGTATGAAAATACTAGAAAGCAGATGAACTCTACTAAATACGTTGCGAACTTGCTATTTGTGTGCCGTAGATTGAATATGGTTTCCCATAAGATGGTTATCTGGATCTGCTTCAATAATATTGATTAGTTGCCACCGAAACGCGGCATCACGTTAAACTTTACATTGCGAGCAAGAAATAAAGGTACTAAATGGAGATGCGAATACAGTTTGTTTCGTTTGTAAATTCCGTTGCAAGCAAAATTGTTCCATGTGCTGACCAAGTGATTCAAATACAGTGACTGGACATCAGCGACAACAACGAAGAATTGATTGCATCTGTTCAGATGTACATGCGCAGAGTCATGTCAATAAAAAGTATTTCAGGAGGAACTGTATGATTATCGCCGTTATCGTCATCAGCACCACCATCATCCACATCATCGCCGTTATCGTCATCAGCACCACCATCATCCACTTCATCGCCATTATCGTCATCAGCACCACCATCATCCACATCATCGCCGTTATCGTCATCAGCACCACCATCATCCACTTCATCGCCATTATCGTCATCAGCACCACCATCATCCACATCATCGCCGTTATCGTCATCAGCACCACCATCATCCACATCATCGCCGTTATCGTCATCAGCACCACCATCATCCACATCATCGCCGTTATCGTCATCAGCACCACCATCATCCACATCATCGCCGTTATCGTCATCAGCACCACCATCATCCACATCACCGTTATCATCATCAGCACCACCATCATCCACATCATCGCCGTTATCGTCATCAGCACCACCATCATCCACATCATCGCCGTTATCATCATCAGCACCACCATCATCCACATC
>JAODUO010001123.1:130000-140000 GCA_025642075.2 Ridgeia piscesae | reverse complement strand
CTGCCTCTGATTCACACCACCTTCACAAACAAGAAAGTAATGTCGTATAATATAGGTCACCGACTTTCCGATATGAACGTTGAAATCGCGTGTCCACAGATGGTGCTGGAGCGGAGTTGTACACGGGGTCTCTAACGACAGCTCTGCCGGCTGGAGACGCGATATCGTGGCAGTGGGCGCCTTTCGTCTCGATCTTCCTCGGCTTGCTGCTTCTCCTCGCCATCTCGTTCTCGCGACACGTGAAGGCGAGACGAAAGCTCCACCCCTACACGCCAGACGATTCCCGCCCAACGTCGTTCCATCTGGCAATCGTCAATCCCGTCGACACGCTGGCGAGCCTCGCGTCTAACAAGGCGATTTGCCGGAGACCGACGCACGGATATCGGACCGTGGCCGAAGCCCGTAGGCACGGCTTGTCGTGTAGGTTCAGCATGTTCTACGTGAGACCGAACGTGAACGAGATTCTGCGAGACGCGTTCGCCGAGATGTTCCAGTCTCCGATTTTACGTTGACCAGATCTGTAGCGACTATTCCGCTGGCGGGGACAGTGCCGACAGCTGCGATTGCGATCCAGGCCAGGACAGTGCCGACAGCTGCGATTGCGATCCAGGCCGAGACTGTGCCGACAGCTGCGATTGCGATCAAGTGCGTTCCTTCACCCCGGTCTCAGAAGACATTAAATAAGAAACATGCAATACTCTTTTACTACTCGTCTTCATTTGTATATGTAGTCGTAGTGGCGATAATACAAGGTTCAGTTGGATAGAAGTTTTTATTTGATAACTGCGTCGTGTAAATAAGTAAATAAGAAACATGCAATACTCTTGTTACTACTCAGTTTATTCCGTAATTATGTAGTCGTAGTGGCGATAATACAACGTTCAGCAGGAAATAAGTTGTCCTTCTTTGATAAATGTGTCGTGTTCTCCGATACCTTCCCCCAGATGTGAGAGTACGCCTTCAGCACACATATTCTAAGGCGTTTCGGAATAGCTCTTCCGTATCTGAATGCGGAAAGTCTTGGGCAGAGACAATGGAGGAAGGGTTTACTTTCCAGTGCTTGGGGTGTTGGAAAGTGAACTGTCTAACGGCAGATATAGCTAGGTTAACGGATATTGTGAAGGGGATGGAGATGAAAATGACCAAAGAGACGGATGGAATAAAAAGCGATGACAGGGAGAGAGGTCGGAAGGAGCAATGTAGTGACAAGAAGGATGAGGAAAGGAGACTGAGAGGAGGGAGGGTCATTACAAGGAAAACAAATGGAGAAAGAAGAACGGAAAACATGACATGCAGGAAGGTGTCAGGGGAGAAAGTGACAGTAGAGAATGAGGGAGTGACAGTGGGACACGAGAGGACATAACTACATGCAACAGGAGGAAAGATGAAGGAAGTGAGAGTAGAAGTGACGAAAGAGAAGTCAATAACAGGGATGATGAGAGGAAAAAAGAGGCAGGAAAGAAAAGAACAACAGAGAAAGCGACAGGGGAAAAGTCCACGACCAGGTAGATGTAAAACGGAAGAGCTACTCTGAGGCAGTGATTGAGGGGGCATTGACAACAGAAAGCCTATTTATGGGCAGCTCCATTTTGCGAAAGACATACATGACATTAAGCAAAGGAGAAGATGTTGTTGTTTGTATTTCGGGGGCTAGGATACAGCATGTGACTGAACGGGTAAAGAACATATTGAGGCATGGCCAGGGAGAACATGAGGGGCTGAACAATGCAGACAGGGAGGGGACGAACGACTAGGATAGTACAGAGATACAGACAGTTGGTAGGGAAACTGAAGAAGACAAGAGTTGAACAGATTATTCTCTCAGGATTCTTGCATGTAATGGGAGGAAGGGGAGCAACATATAGAAACTGCAAGAGGATGGCAATCAACGCTCTAGTAGAGCAGATGTGTCAAGAAGAATGAGTTGGATTCATAGATGTGTTGGGAGAGAAGACATGTACATACTTAGCGGAAAGGGCGCAGTGGTGTTCTCTGAGAACCTGCTTCGATCTATGGACAGTGAAACAGGCTGCAACTGCTTAAACAACATTTGCAGGGGACTCACAGAGAAGCCCAATACTGGAGGCATAAATAAAGATAGCACAAAGAAATCAGCAAAGAACATTCTAGAAAACTCTACTGAATTTGGTTATAAATGTGTTTGTGCAAATGCCAGGAGCATAGTGAACAAAAGAAATGAACTAAACATTATGGTAGAAGATATTACTCCTCACATAATAGGTATAACTGAATCTTGGGCCGATATATCAGATGCCGTATTAGGAATGCCAGGATTTGAAATGTTTAGGAAAGATAGAATAGAAAGAAGGGGAGGTGGACTTATTTTATATATTAAAGAATCCATCCAGGATGGATGTGAAGAAGCAGAATGTGAAGAAGCTGTCTGGTGTAACATAGTTACAAGAAACCCAACATTAACTATTGGGTTAGTATATCGAAGTCCAAACATACGCATAGCAGAGAAAGAAAGTACAAACCGCTATCAAATAAGTGAGTAAATGGAACTGCATTATTATGGAGGATTTAACAACGAGCATATACAGTGGCAATCTCTACAGAATACTGAGAGTGAGGATGAAAAGTTTTAAATTTAGCACATGATAGTTTCCTTACTCAACATGTCTTAAAACCATCCAGGGGCGAGGACGTGTTAGACATAGTTTTGAGCTCAGAGAAGGAATGTGTAGATAACGTCAAAATATGTGAGCCACTGGGGTGTAGTGATCACAACCAGATATAGTTTATCATCAAAGAAAAAGTGGAACGGAATCAAACATTTAACAAAGGAAGATATAACGACATGAGGGAATATTTAGCAAGTCTTATGTTGACTGTAAATGTGTCTTTGTGGAGATGCCGTATGTTGCCTGTAAACATGTCTATGTGGAGATGTCTTATGTTGCCTGTAAACATGTTTTTGTGGAGACGTCTTATGTTGCCTGTAAACATGTATTTGTAGAGATGTCTTATGTTGACTGTAAACATGTCTTTATAGAGATGTCTTATGTTGCTTGTAAACATGTCTTTGTGGAGATGTCTTATGTTGACTGTAAACATGTCTTTGTAGAGATTTTTATTTTCTTGTCAGGGGAGATGTATTATGTTGCCTAAACATGTCTTTGTGGAGATGTCTTATGTTGCCTGTAAACATGTCTTTGTAGAGATGTCTTATGTTGCTGTAAACATGTCTTTGTGGAGATGTATTATGTTGCCTGTAAACATGTCTTTGTGGAGACGTCTTATGTTGCCTGTAAACATGTATTTGTAGAGATGTCTTATGTTGCTTGTAAACATGTCTTTGTGGAGATGTATTATGTTGCCTGTAAACATGTCTTTGTGGAGATGTATTATGTTGCCTGTAAACATGTCTTTGTGGAGACGTCTTATGTTGCCTTTAACCATGTCTTTGTAGAGACGTATTCTGGCAGGGAACATGTGATGACGGTTGCCAGCTCTGGCAGGTCTTCTGGGCTGGGGGGCTAAGTGTGACAGCAATTGCAACGACTTCTTTGTTCCAAGCCTAATTCTCCATCAGTGCAGGGACTACACGACAGTATGTACCACAATAGTGTACATACACATTAATTATTTTACATAATATTTAAGTACAATACTAATTTAGTTTCATCAAGTAATTTGCATAGGTAAAAATGCCCACATCATGACCTGGATGTTTCCCTGCTGTTAACGGTGGCAGCCGTGTCGTCTCCGTCGCCTTCGTGCTGTTGCTTGGTTAACTAAATTCAGCTGTTTAGCCCGATCTTCTGTTATATATTTATAGTTGATTGTGTATATGCAATTTTAGCTAAAAAGATGATAAATCAAAATGGAATCAGTTAGCATGGATCTTGGATACACCTTGCCACGAATGACAGCTTCTGACATTTTAATTAGACATCCCGTGTTTTCAAGAGCCGTTCTGAGTTTGTATTAGCTAAGGCAACAATCCATTAAAATTTACTTTTGACATGTTTCTGTCTTGCTATTATAGGTAGAATACGTTAATCTTGCCTTTTAGAGATATACATATCCATCTTTAGCGACAACGCACAGGGAAATGGGTTGAGTAAATATTGTTTTACACAATTAACTTTCAATCGATTGATGATATTATTAGAAGCTACGTTTAAACGAATTCGTAGATAAACATTATCTTATGTAGACCATTGAAAACATATCAGGCATGATTATATGAGTTTAGATCATGTCATTCAAGAAACACCTTACGAATTAATTTGTATTTAAGCGTACACTGCCTCCGGTTGGTTTTATTATTATTATTATTATTATTATTATTATTATTATTATTATTATTATTATTATTATTATTATTATTATTATTATTATTATTATTATCATCATCATCATCATCATCGTCGTCGTCATCATCATCATCATCATCATCATCGTCATCATCATCACCATCATCATCATCATTATTATTATTATTACTTGACTCTAAACGGGTATGGACAATATTTTTTCTCTGAAGTTCTTTTGTTTGGAAATGACATACTTGACCATGCGTTTTTATCATTACGGGAAAGAACGTCCCCATTTAGACGTTTAGGATGCGGAAGGAGACGACGGTACAGACGCTGACACAGACGGGGAGAGGTAATTAAGCGATTTGTCATACATATAAAATTAATTAAGTTTACAGAAGATCGTTTGTCGTCCTTGGGCGTAGGGTACTGCTGACATAATATTATATGAATGTTTATTGCGCGCACGCGTATGCACGCGTTATAAGCGTGTAAACTAAATGTAAATTATCTATTTTATGCATATTGATATAAAAAACGTATGCATATACATATATATTAATGTTTCCGTCCATTTAATAACAATTAATGTTGCTGATTTTGTAACTTCGTTCGAGTATCATCTCGTTAGGTCTTCGACATGAGACTCATATGTACTTTCTTACTTAAGAAACAATTGAAGCTTCATAATGCGACGTAAACGTCACGACTTTCTAGCGACTCCCGAAATGCGCTTAACAAATATTGCACTTGGTCATGGACAGCTGCAAACGTTTTCAATTAATTACCTGTCGACGAAATAATATTTATTTAGATACTGACCGGTAAGAGAAATGTTAAGAAAATGTTCCAATCATAATACGAGATAATGCTTTCTAAATTGCGTTATAGTTTGTTAATTCCGAAATTAATATAATGCAAATAAACAAATCCGATGCGGACATGTTGCACGAGTACTATATGTGGTATCGAGAAAGAGGCTATACATGATATTGCACTTCACATTAATACCGTGGACGATAACCGGACTGTGGTCACAAGACTCGCACAGGAAACTGACCTGTAATTTTCCTACCTTCAGCATGACAACAATAAACTTAAACGGTCGCACCTCTTTTTCATCCAAGTTACAGATGCACGCAGACTGCAGTGTCAGCAATGATAGAGTTTACGCCTGGAGTAACTGAAATTTCTTCTTTGTGTGTGTGGCTGTGTTATTTATAACCGAAGTCTCCGCATATTAAGTTAATCCCAGCAATAATAAAACTTCGAGAATTGTTAATAAAATGAGGAAACCAAGACTCGAAAATCGAAGAACGTAATAGCCATATTAGCTCTCTCGCATTAGCACCATTTAGAACGGAAAAAGAATATCTGTATTACGATAACATTCTACAAAGAAAGATCGATGTTTTGATCAATCTAACCTTTAGTTACCAATTAATTTCCGTTAGGACAACGTTAGGATTCGGTGGTATTAAATAACAACAACTGTAATTGAGATGTGTGCTTTGTCAGCGATTATAGAATTGAAAATTGTCATCAAATCCTACGATTGTTTCAACGAAATTTCAATGTTGACATTTTGCCCGGTACTTGTTGCCCAAACAAGCTGGATTCTCTCTTTCTACGCAGGCATCCAGATGCGTGCATAAGCAGGAAAATAACGACTAAAATTATACACCGCCTGTGCACAGCAAAAGTTGTAGTCGGCAAATATTCCCTTTACGTGTTCAGGAATGTTTTTTTCAGGATGCAAAACAGAATAAAAATAATGATGTCGTCCTGAAACTACCAAGGTTTAACTTCCCTACCATAAAGGCTAATACGGAACAGTTACCTGTCCCCAAATAACACTTCTGACTCTATTTCAGACGCTGGTGGAGTATGATGCAAGTGTTACAAACCGGAACTGATATGACATCACACCGTTGAAGTGCGCAGACTCGGCCAACCGCCGACTGTGCGTCGGCTATCTGATGCTGGTCGACGCATGTGTCGAACTCGCCATGCAGCGAGATATAGCAGAGACGAGCAACGAACACGGGTAGGAATGGCATCGAAATATATGTGATCTCCTCCCATTAAATGACTAGACTACTTGTATCCTCCTAATACTATATGATAGAGAGAACATATTGCTTTCCAATTATACCGACGGGATGATTTTTGTAATTGTGTGTAACGATACAACTTCTATTTTCAATATTCTTATAGATTGTTTTAAATAAAACCTAACATAGATCAACTTGTTTATAATTAATCCACCTCCCATCTGCTAAATTTTTGGCTCAAGAGGGCTTTTATTTAAACGAAGATGTGTCCAAATGCCACATCTAAGGATGGTGCAACGAGAAAAGAGTATTTTGAACTATGTCTATACATAACGAGAAAAGAGTATTATGAACTATGTCTATACACGCACATGAACTATGTCTATACATAGCCATTAGTCACTCTAATTAACACTATTTGATAAACACATTTGATGACGTCAAAGGACCGAGTCTTGCTATGCGTGTCGTCAAGTGAACATTAATTAGTGTGAATACTTGACATTTCGATGCAGTTCTGTGACGCAAAGTATGTACATGTCTTCTCTCCCAACACATCTATGAATCCAACTCATTCTTCTTGACACATCTGCTCTACTAGAGCGTTGATTGCCATCCTCTTGCAGTTTCTATATGTTGCTCTCCTTCCTCCCATTACATGCAAGAATCCTGAGAGAATAATCTGTTCAACTCTTGTCTTCTTCAGTTTCCCTACCAACTGTCTGTATCTCTGTACTATCCTAGTCGTTCGTCCCCTCCCTGTCTGCATTGTTCAGCCCCTCATGTTCTCCCTGGCCATGCCTCAATATGTTCTTTACCCGTTCAGTCACATGCTGTATCCTAGCCCCCGAAATACAAACAACAACATCTTCTCCTTTGCTTAATGTCATGTATGTCTTTCGCAAAATGGAGCTGCCCATAAATAGGCTTTCTGTTGTCAATGCCCCCTCAATCACTGCCTCAGAGTAGCTCTTCCGTTTTACATCTACCTGGTCGTGGACTTTTCCCCTGTCGCTTTCTCTGTTGTTCTTTTCTTTCCTGCCTCTTTTTTCCTCTCATCATCCCTGTTATTGACTTCTCTTTCGTCACTTCTACTCTCACTTCCTTCATCTTTCCTCCTGTTGCATGTAGTTATGTCCTCTCGTTTCCCACTGTCACTCCCTCATTCTCTACTGTCACTTTCTCCCCTGACACCTTCCTGCATGTCATGTTTTCCGTTCTTCTTTCTCCATTTGTTTTCCTTGTAATCACCTTCCCTCCTCTCAGTCTCCTTTCCTCATCCTTCTTGTCACTACATTGCTCCTTCCGGCCTCTCTCCCTGTCATCGCTCTCTATTCCATCAGTCTCTTTGGTCATTTTCATCTCCACCCCTTCACAATGTCCGTTAGCCTAGCTATATCTGCCGTTAGACAGTTCACTTTCCAACACACCAAGCACTGGAAAGTAAACCCTTCCTCCATTGTCTCTGCCCAAGACTTTCCGCATTCAGATACGGAAGAGCTATTCCGAAACGCCTTAGAATATGTGTGCTGAAGGCGTACTCTCACATCTGGGGAAGGTATCGGAGGACACGACACAGTTATCAAAGAAGGACAACTTATTCCCTGCTGAACGTTGTATTATCGCCACTACGACTACATAATTACGGAATAAACTGAGTAGTAACAAGAGTATTGCATGTTTCTTATTTACTTATATACACGACGCAGTTATCAAATAATAACTTCTATCCAACTGAACTTTGTATTATCGCCACTACGACTACATATACAAATGAAGACGAGTAGTAAAAGAGTATTGCATGTTTCTTATTTAATGTCTTCTGAGACCGGGGTGAAGGAACGCACTTGATCGCAATCGCAGCTGTCGGCACAGTCTCGGCCTGGATCGCAATCGCAGCTGTCGGCACTGTCCTGGCCTGGATCGCAATCGCAGCTGTCGGCACTGTCCCCGCCAGCGGAATAGTCGCTACAGATCTGGTCAACGTAGAACGGAGACTGGAACATCTCGGCGAACGCGTCTCGCAGAATCTCGTTCACGTTCGGTCTCACGTAGAACATGCTGAACCTACACGACAAGCCGTGCCTACGGGCTTCGGCCACGGTCCGGTATCCGTGCGTCGGTCTCCGGCAAATCGCCTTGTTAGACGCCAGGCTCGCCAGCGTGTCGACGGGATTGACGATCGCCAGGTGGAACGACGTCGGGCGGGAGTCGTCTGGCGTGTACGGGTGGAGCTTTCGTCTCGCCTTCACGTGTCGCGAGAACGAGATGGCGAGGAGAAGCAGCAAGCCGAGGAAGATCGAGACGAAAGGCGCCCACTGCCACGATATCGCGTCTCCAGCCGGCAGAGCTGTCGTTAGAGACCCCGTGTACAACTCCGCTCCAGCACCATCTGTGGACACGCGATTTCAACGTTCATATCGGAAAGTCGGTGACCTATATTATACGACATTACGTTGGTGTTTGTGAAGGTGGTGTGGATCAGAGGCAGTTTTGTATGTCATTGGATATCGGTATTTAACGCCTCGGAGCGTCCTGTCAATGTATTTATATTATCATATGAATGATAATGAACGTTCACCTGAGAGGGACAGGTGAAAGTAATAATTGTGTCTGATATCGGATCTCAACGTTCCAAGATGACCCCATAAGCCATGCTTAACCTGGACGGTTGATCATTCTTCGCACACACCGAATTTATGTCAGATGTATTAGTGTATGATATGCAATGCTGGGCAAAATTGGATTGATAGTTTCTAAGACATGGATTTGTTGACGTCAATCAATGAAATCGCATACAATGAGGGTGGTGGGCCTCCTGTCATGTGATGTAATATATTGGGTGATTCCAGCCACTCGCTGCTCGTGTTACATACAATGTTCGGGAATGGGAATCCGCCGGTCGTGTACCCTTTTTCAAATTGGAGCGGGTTGTTTCGCTGTTTCCGCGGGTGATGCAGTAGCGACTGGCGAAGTCAATTGGTATGATTTTATATAGTTCGACTATCTGTGCGACATGGAGTCTATTAATATGACCAGCCGTACATGTTAATTGGTAATGGAATTCAATGGCTCTATAACCATAATAGGCTTACACAAAATATGCTGCCTTGACTAACACTATGTGTCTAGCGCATAGGCGATCAATGTAGTAATGTCAATGCATTATGCATTCGAAAGCGAAAATGTGACGTCTACCAATGCTAGAGTTTAGAGTCAAGGTCATGACTAGATGGTGTGTTCTTGCAAAAACGTCAAGAAGTGTTTAATGTGTGTTATTAGAAATTAATGCGGCGCGTAAGTTAATGTCGGATTAGATCACAGGTAGAATATTTGAAATACATACACCCGCAAACATATATCTCGAGCCCAAGGTGAGAAAGAAGCAGTCCTCAATATATGGGGATTATTGGTTTTGGCGGACATTTACAAAATGGCCGCCTATGACTTCCAGGATAAATTCAGAGATGCCCCGGAGTCTAAATATTTTTGCTTGATAACTTCTAACAATGTGCCAAAGTTCGTGCTCTTATCAAAACGTGGAGATTCGCATTGCATTGCAGTTTTCCGCCATACAAATATGTTCACTGTGAAAAGCATTCTAGGAGACACACCTCGTCGCTCATGAGTGGTCCCTCTTGCCTTTATATATTTTGCATA
>JAODUO010001123.1:120000-125000 GCA_025642075.2 Ridgeia piscesae | reverse complement strand
TATATATATATATATATATATATATATATATATATATATATAAAATACAATTAAAAAATTAAAAAGTACAATACATATAATACAATCAAAGCAATGTTGTGATCGACGTAAAGATATAAGTGTAAAGTTAAAAAATTATGGATAAATATATCAGGAAATTAATTAAATAAGTTGTAAAAATAAATATAAAAAACTTGATTTAAAATAAATACAATACAAATGTCATGTGTATAATAGCGACCTCCAGTATGTGTACATACAGCTCTTATAATGAATATCAGTATGTAGGTAATTAATAAAAAGAAAATTATCCGACTGATGAATACGACATAAAAGACTAAATATGGATGAACGAATGCGTTCATTAAATATGTAATGTAGTTGGTGGCAAACATAAAGCTTGCACTGCATCTTGAGGGTAAGTTGATTACAATTCTCAGGCTATTATTTTGTGCGACGGTAATGCTTTTGAGGCTATATTTTTTGAATTTGCACCAAAGACTAGAAGTGTACATAGGAGCACAGTATGCTTGAAATAAAGTAATTTTGGTGGAAATATTACAAAGACAAAATTTTCGAGCTAATACATTAGCTTGTGCATAAAGGCATCTTTTTGTCTGGCAATGTCGTCATCATCAATTAGGTTATTGTTGATTATATGACCAAGATATTTACATTTCGTAGTATAAGGTAATGGATGGTTATTGAGATGGATACAATGAACGTTTTTCATGTCCTGGGGTTTGTTGTCAATAATCATACAAAAAGACTTCTTGGCATTATACGTAATATTAAACAATTCGCCATACTTGGCACAACAATCTGTAAGTTTTCTCAAACCAGTAACACTGGGAGAAAAATACAGAGGTCATCAGCATACATCAAGTGGTTGATTAAGGTGCCAGCATAAAGACAACCAATTTGTAATTTGTTTGGATTAACACTTAAGTCACCCATGTACAAATTGAAAAGATGGGGGAAAGGATTCCACCCTGTTTAACACCATTTGAAACAGAAAAAAGCTAGAATATCCCTGACACCATCTGATGGTAAATTGTTGGGTACCATACCAGTGGTATAGAATGCGTACAATAAAAGCTGGACAGCCACGATCAATTAATTTACCAAATAGCTTGCTGTGGTTTACTTTGTCGAAGTAGTCACACCACAATGCATTCATATTCGTGTTATGGTTTACACTTTATTGTAATGGCGTCATTGCAAGCTAGGACATGCTGACTATAATAAGTACCAATGTTTAAAACAAAATTCAGAAACAAAATCTAATGTATTCCGCTACCATCACTTCATCCAAATAAATGCAGTAAACACATTCCACATGACTCATGATCTTTTGCGCAGTTACTCGAGAACGCAGCGTAAACACATTTCACAAGACTCAAGATGTTTTTTTTGGCGCATTCACTCTAGAACGTGGCGTAAACACATTCCACATAACTCATGACTTTTTTGCGCTGTTATTCAAGAACGTGGCGTAAACACATTCCTCATGACTCATGATCGTTTTGCGCAGTTACACGAGAACTTGGACCAATCAGAAAAGTCGCACCTTAACGTAATGACTAAAATGGCTGCTTTCGGATCATCGAGTTGACCAATGAAACAACTCGACTCATAGCAATTGCGCAAAGAAGTATCGATGACCATTACTTTTACCATCCCCTTTTGTCGCCCATCTTTACCTTGGTAATCGGAATGGATCATACTGTCGGTCGTATAACCGGATGTCGTCAGGGATTCTGGGTAAAACGCATGAACCAATCACAGTACACTTCGACCATAGAAGAACCAATCAGAAAAGTCGCAATCATTATATCCTCAACGTAATGGCCAAAATGGCGGCTTCCGGATCTTATGATCTGGTCACATGGACCAATGAGAGCCTTCGAGACAGCTGTGACCTTGATTATTTAAGTGAGCTCCAAAACCCCATATAACTACTGTAATAAAGAGTTTATACTTTTGCATAGCAGTATCAAACAAGTTTGTGTCTTGCTGTTCACTCAACGTAATTTGTTGTGAATGTAGAGACAGAGGCACGTTTGCAATATCATATCAGACAGTGTACGTGACATAGAAAGTTAACATGCCATCTTCACCCTCATATTTGTCATACAACTCCCTCTCTGCAACAATCCTATTGAGAGTTCAGAATGCCTTTGTGTTCTGAAATCACCTGCCATGATATTCACGTTTGCAACCAAAGTAGCTGTTTTTCACACGATTCTGTTATAGGTCGCACTAATAAGTTAGTTTGCATATTTCTGTCACACATCTACCTGGTATATCCCTGCCAATTAAGATAAGACTTTTAGTTTATTATTCAATCTAATATCAGAATCGGTGTTGCCGATTTATGACAATCATAGGCGAGCTCACAAACATTGTTTATGACAGTTATTTTTAGATTGCTTCGTGCAGAGCACAACAGTCTGCATGCCGTTGCGATCTTTGCCGATTCTATTTTGTAATAATTGTCCATTAAACTACATGTATCTAAATGCACAGTCCACTTTCAGTTGCAGGTTGGCGATTATGTCAAACTATAAAGTCAATACTGTGATGGAAACGAAATAAAAAAAAAACACTACAGACGGTAGCGGGCGAGTAGCCAGATATGCGAAGAAAGAATGCATCTGATTGGTTAATGGCCAGACATGTAACTAGAGAGCACTAATTGGCCAGTGTCCGTTACTAGTCCACATGCCATTTAGTAAATCGTTTTACTGCCATATTGTTTTCGCAAAATATTACTATAATTCTTTCGTCGACGTTTCCGAACTATTGTGCGTGATGCTCATGACACTCTTCAAGAACATTCAGGGAAATTCAAGAACATTCCAGGGTACCCGAACGAAATATTTTAATTCAAGAACATTTCGGCAATCTGTAGCGACCTGACCCGGCAATCTGCGGTTACGCCTACGCAATGGCCGCCACGGCCCACGTTACTTGCCGCTTGCCGGCAACTTGCTGAAAGTCAACTTCAAAACAGCTCCCAAAACCAGTCTATACATGGTTACTGTAAGACATTTTGCTGATACGTTGACGCATAACAGAAGTTCGACTTATATCATCGAAGCGATGGCAGACATGAACGAGAGCACTAATTGGCCAGTGTCTAACAGTCCTGCCATACGTAATCGTTTACTCCCATATTGTTTTCGCAAATATGTTACTATTTCTTTCCCGATTACGACAGCTGTTGTACCTATACCAGTTAGACTTAGTATCAAGAACATTCCAGGTCTAGACACTTCAGTATTGTCCCAGATGTGTCTGTATGTTATTTCTCAATTAAAACAAATTTATGTACAATTATGTATATATCGTAGTGTAGGCAATTCTATTTTTCTAATCAGTGTAATTTACCAGAGAAAAGTCCACTTTCAAGTCTTCCAAAGAAACATCACGCTCACACATCAAATTCAAACAGATTCAAACTGTCTTCATCAATGTCACCAGGTCAAAAACAATTTCAAGCCTAATGGCCCTCGAAAACTAGTCAAAGAAATCCCCCCAAATAATTATAAAATGAAACATTCTAAAAGTTGCCAACGACACACCCCTACCGATAAAGATGGAAATGCATTTCAAGTACATCACGCACAAAGTATTTACCTAATGGTGAGTGGATTATTCCATAATTTTTTGCAGTGGAGCGCCACATCGTGTTCTACGGTGAACTATACATAGACTATATATTATAACTACTTGTTTATAAATATACATGGTGTACATCATAGCGTCACATAATTCCCCACATAAAATGTCCTATACGTAATCGCATATATGCTCTACATGGCACACACAGGCGTGCACGCACGCAATTTCAACTCTGTCACCTTCACGGATGTGTGCACCTTCACCGACGACACAGCAGCATCGAAAAGAGTGCGGCTACTAGAAAACGGAGCGGCATTTTTGCGATGCTTTTCCGTTTTATCACGCACAAGTAAATCGCCGTGGTGTGCACGCACTTCGCAGCTGCAAAAACGACAAAATGCTTTCTTCTCATCCGAATCCACTCTTAACCATGTCTCCTTTTCCCATTCCGCACAGATTTGTTCCCGTACACGCTGCACGTGCGCATTACACTACACGCAATCGACTTAAAAACCAACTAGTAAAGTGAATCACACACTCATGGACGTTGTCGCGCTTACATTTTTCCGGGCGTTAAAAACGTTCCGGTTGACGTTTCTGCGCATGCGCAATACATGTAAAATCACCAATGTTCAGCGAAACAACAAAGCATTTTCGGTATAAATTCCACGAGCTGTACGTTAACTTACCTGTGGTGATTACTGTGATGAGTGTCTTAAAATTTCGTTCAACGCAATAACAATTTTTTTTAATCAATCACTGTCACGGTTATGGCGCACTACTGTCACGTGATTTACGCTTGCTATCAAAATATGCCTCAAAACTTGTGTGCCTCGTGTTAATTTGCGAAAATAACTTTGCTGAGAGGTTATATACATCCTAACGAACAACCCGTAATATTTATATCATAAATACTTTGTCTTTTCGCTGCACATTGATGATTTTACATATATCGCGCATGCGCAGAAACGTCAACCGGAACGTTTTTAACGCCCGGAAAAATGTAAGCGCTACAACGTAAAGCTAAATTCGTGCTTCTGGCCTTCCGCGTCAATAGACTAGGGTTAATTAAAAACTAACTAACGCACTGGCCTATTTATAGGACTACATGCAGACAGTTGATGGGGAAAAACAATTACTTAAAGTTTTTATTAAGAAAGGTGTTCTGACATGCTGTCAATCAGTGTCAGTTGTTGCGGTTTCAGACGTCGATGCGAGATGTCGTCTGTGCTTTATTACCATTTTGATTATTGACTTATTTGAGGGCGCGTTCAGAACTGGCTTACGATCGCGGCGCATAATTACGTTACTGCACGCGTGTCTGTATGTAAAAACATTAATTAGGAGGCTTTGAATTGGTAGTTCACAGTATT
>JAODUO010001123.1:60000-112500 GCA_025642075.2 Ridgeia piscesae | reverse complement strand
TCATCCAACAGCCTACAGGTATATATCCGAGATAAAAACAAAAACCACATTGAATCAGTATAAAATGTCTTGCGCATGTAACTGCTTGTGAATGCTAGCTCTTGCAATTTACATGGCAGCCCTGTTCCATACAGTCTTAACCATATATGCACGGTAAAATAGCATAACATTGTGAATGTATTTTAACCACATAACTAATTATGATAGTTAAGCTTCGCTATAATTATAAATGTTATAAAATGTAACTGAATGATTCATGTTTGTAATATCCGAGTGCATAACGATGCTGTGACGTTGATATGCTTGTAACGACACGTGGTTGAACGGTTTCTATGCTAATTTCTTCAAACACGATTCATATTAAAATGCATATATCGAGTTGGTTTAAACAGAATAATAACACGAAATATCGTAATTACAGGTGGTGTCAAAGGTCAGCAAATTGCATGAGAACTCGTTCTGTCTTGATTAAAGTCGTTGATTCGCTTGACACGACATCTGGTTGTACGATTTCGATGCTAATTTCTTCAAACACGATTCACATTAAAATGCATATATCGAGTTGGTTTAAAGGAAACTATGACAATTAGAGGTGATATCATAGGTTAGCGAATTCCAGGAGAACTCGTTCTATTTTGATTAAAATTGCTATCTTGCGTTTTTGCGCAATACGATATTTCATCGAAGACAATATCCACTTTATTCAATTGAAGTGACACGGTTGCCAATATATTGATTACATCCCAGGCTTTCCGGTTCTCAGATCAACGTAGCCTCTGTGTGAATTAGTTTGGATTTTTTGCAACAGGTGGCGCCGCTGTATCGTCTTAGTTTCCCAGCTCATCACTCACCTAATTACTGCGAAATTACGCAACAACACTTTTAGTCATCGAAACGAAATGATCAGTGATATAATGCGCCGATCCGATTGTGTCTGTCTAAACAGAATCTCTGTCGAAAGTGCACGACAAACTGAACGCGACGGCCGTACAGAAATGGGACTACGTGACAGTGAGGCCGCATGCGCACATGTTCTGGTGGCTCTTCCGGACCACCCACCCTGATGGACACATACGTCGCCCGCTTATCATGTGGCTACAGGTGTGTGTGTGTGTGTGTGTGTGTGTGTGTGTGTGTGTGTGTGTGTGTGTGTGTGTGTGTGTGTGTGTGTGTGTGTGTGTGTTGTGTGTGTTGTGTGTGTGTGTGTGTGTGTGTGTGTGTGTGTGTGTGTGTGTGTGTGTGTGTGTGTGTGTGTGTGTGTGTGTGTGTGTGTGTGTGTGTGTGTTGCATATTTATGTGATATTACCATGTCACTGTTAGCCTTTTTCTGTAGTACCTGTGAGAGTTGAAAGATGATGCAGTCACCAGATGAGGCCACTCTATGTAACTGGTCAATTACAACGTGGGTGGGCATATGCTAGTACTTGTAATTACTTCGTAAACGAAAATGATTTATGATCACACACGTATAAGTCGCAAATAACAGGACAATTGCGAAGACAACAATGAATAGATGATAGGGAACTTATATATTTTAAGCTTTTGTCATAAAGACAACCTTCTGAAACCATAATTTCAACCAAATATATGACGAAAAGCACGTGTATAGGCACCATTTTGATCACTTGACGGAGTTTTGCTAAGCAACTGGTCACGTGACGAATAGATATTTTCATGTATCCAGTACGTCGCCATTTGCTTACGTCACAATCACAATTGTCGGGCATGCGCGGACCTCCGCCAATTCGTCACGTGATGGATATCTCAATTACGTCGATGACGTTGACTCACCTGCACATTCTTCTATTAATCCGGTTGTAGCCTGACCAAACAATGCATTAGATATTATGAATATCGGCATGTGTCATTTATGTCGGGGTAAATGTGAAACGCATGCACAGTTAACCTATTCGTCTTAACCTATTCATCTTAACCTCTCCGCCTGCTCAGGGTGGACCCGGGGCCTCCTCTACAGGCTACGGGTCGTTCGACATCATTGGACCGCTGGATCGACATTTCAACAGGAGGAACACCTCGTGGGTAAGTGAACCTTCTACTGTTTCTTTACAAACGCTATTTATCACTAACCATTCCGACAAACTCTTGTTGTTCTTTGTCAAACAGCTGTCGATATCTAGTGAATATAGAACGAATGAAAGGATCACAAACAAACGTAACCACATGACAATAATGACAAAAGCGTGCATTTCATATTTATTTATATTATTTTATGACATATTGTCTCCAGATAAATAGCCTTGTGGAATCGGGTGGAAGTTGCAACTGAATATTTAATTAGTACGGTGATTGTGGCACATGTACTAAAAATACGAAGCATAGCATAACCTGGTGGTAGATTCGAAACTTTTTTGTCAACTTTTCTTGCCTGAACCTTTTATGCCAACTTATTTGGACCAAATCTATAATGTGGTAAAGTTGTATCTTAATCAGAACGTTACACTAACCAGGCAAACTGTCTTTAAAGGTGCGGGAATCAAGCGTACTGTTCGTTGACAACCCGGTCGGGGCCGGGTTTAGTTACGTGGACACGGAGGACGCTTACACGACGGACGTTGGGCAAGTGGCCGACGACCTTCTGGTCCTGCTGGCCGCCTTCCTCAACCAGAACCCGGAGTATAAGGTATGATGGAGAACAACTGACACACCCTGAACGACAGGTACCTTCCGTAGTACGCTTCATAACGAGTGAAGCAGTGTTTCTTTGAGTGTCCGTCCGTCCGTCCGTCCGTCCGTCCGTCCGTCCGTCCGTCCGTCCGTCCGTCCGTCCGTCCGTCCGTCCGTCCGTCCGTCCGTCCGTCCGTCCGTCCGTCCGTCCGTCCGTCTGTCCGTCCGTCCGTCCGTCCGTCCGTCCGTCCGTCCGTCCGTCCGTCCGTCCGTCCGTCCGTCCGTCTGCCGTCCGTCCGTCCGTCCGTCCGTCCGTCCGTCCGTCCGTCCGTCCGTCCGTCCGTCCGTCCGTCCGTCCGTCCGTCCGTCCGTCCGTCCGCCCTGTCCGTCCGTCCGTCCGTCCGTCCGTCCGTCCGTCCGTCCGTCCGTCCGTCCGTCCGTCCGTCCGTCCGTCCGTCCGTCCGTCCGTCCGTCCGTCCGTCCGTCCGTCCGTCCGTCCGTCCGTCCGTCCGTCCGTCCGTCCGTCCGTCCGTCCGTCCGTCCGTCCGTCCGTCCGTCCGTCCGTCCGTCCGTCTGTCCGTCGTCCGTCCGTCCGTCCGTCCGTCCGTCCGTCCGTCCGTCCGTCCGTCCGTCCGTCCGTCCGTCCGTCCGTCCGTCCGCCGTCCGTCCGTTTAATATGTCCATTTAAATACACATTGTTTTCATTCACATATTATCTTGAACATGGAAAACTAGAATGCGCTTTGTTCTTGTTAGTCTTGTATAATGCATATTATATCCAGTGTGTCAACACAGACATTAATGCACATGCACTATGTGAGTCGGGGGGCATGGCTACGTAGATCAATTTTAAAAATTACCTTCAAAATGGTGCATTCTGAAGGATGTTTTAACTTATTCCCTGGGAAATAGAGAGGAAACAAATGCACAGCTACAAGTGTAAACATGTTTATAGCAAGAAATACCTATGAGGCATATTTTGAGCAAATTGGCTTAGAAAAACACTGAGGTGGTCCACCTCACTCATCATATAGCAGGTTTACAGTTTGCAATTAATTGAACATAATAGACAGGGATTTAGCAGCTAACCGCCCAGACCCAGTCAGGCTTCTGGATGTTGGAAATATGACCAGTCATTCACACCATACTGACAGAGCAAACAAGGCAGGTGGGGCTGTGGCCTGGCTTCTAAAATTACAAAGCAAGATGTTCGGGGATGCTTATCTCCTCTTCTCCTGCAGTGCTTCCCAGGGACTGTCACAATTTAACTTGTATGTGATGTGGCTTCTCTGGGAAGAGAAGGTATTAATTAGAGAAATCTGACTGAATATTTTGAATACCTCGATTATTATTACATTTATTAGATTACTTCTAATATTGCCATTTTTATCTGTCTAATATATTTGCTTGCAACTGTTCATATGAAAAAATATAATCGTGAGAAGTAATCGTGAGTACAATTACTTTGGTAATCTACTCGAGGACGATTACTTTGCTTCGTACTCGAGTACGAGTACTCAAAAAGTACTCGTACTCGAGTATGAGTACACGAGTACGATTACTCCATCTCAGCTGGATGCTGATATGAATATTTATAAAAGTAACTCTTTTTTACACGTTTTCAATTTTTTTAATGCTGCTTTGCTTGTATCTGATGAAATAATTACATTATATCAAGTGCAGTGATTGTACCTGTAGTTATACTTATATTGTGCTTGTCATTATTTTGAGTCAATTTCATGAAATAGTGTTGGTAAAAAGTTTTTACTTTATGATGTCTTTACTTATATACAATTTAACAAGTACACCCACCCATTAATACACACAAATAAAATATCACATAGAGGGTCAGATTCAGAAATCGTCTTGATGGCACAAAAACCTCTACTGGCTTTTGAACCAAATTGTGTAGTCTACATTTTTATTGATACCGCATAGCTTCAGTTTCCACTGTCTCATCTGGAGTGTTGATATCGGAAAATGCCACAACTTATTATTATCACTTAAACTGGGTCATATTTCAAACAATATAGAAGCACATTAGCATTGACCTATTATTTGCAGGCATACAAAATTCGTACAATGTGGGAGGCACATCCACAGGGCCCCAAGGCCACTTGGATTCACAAATCACATACAATTTTTATAAAAGGTTTGTTGAGAGAGTAAATTAATGTATATTACAACACTCATTTACCTGAGGTGATGAGCTTTTCCGCATGCCCTATGGTGATGATACCTCAAGTTCTGAAAATGTGACACATTTGAATTTTATTGTACTTGAAAAAAATTGCAATGTTATGAACGATCACATTATCATCATTGCTTACTATATTAAATTATTATTATAACTATAATATTATAATATTGTCATTATGAATAAGTATAACGAAGGCATAAGTGCAACTGTTACGGATCACTTATAATGCATTTATATTATAAACCTGCTACATACCATATGTGACATAAACATTACATAGTTACAGTATTATAATCAATCACTGACGTGTCGTAGTTATCTAAGTATAGGCCATAGTCTATGCCTGGCGTAATCATACTCGTAGCATAGCCATACCTTGGACTTGGTATTTTGTCGTACCATGGCATTGGCTGAATAAGCGCTAAGATTGAAGGTAAACAATAACATAAATTTAATAAAAACAACAGGAATACCAATGACGTATACTCATACGCCTAAATATATATATATATATATATATATATATATATATATATATATATATATATATATAAAATATATATATATATATATATTTTCGTGATTATAGCTGAGCAATTCGTAATTACTAACCTATCTGGAAGAACATCTGTGCGAACGCTGCATGTTGACTGTGTAGTCAGTGACAGTTCGCCGGCCCACGGGCACGGTGTCCGTAGCTTGCAAAGCCAGGGCACTGTGACTGTCACTGTTCCGAAGTCATGCTATGCACTGCTTGGTTCCATATTCTTTCCCAATCATGCGTCGATGCTGTCTTTGTCTGCTTAATTTGCCGTGTTGGTGGCATATAAAAATCATGTTTGTGCCTAAACTCGCTGTTCCTAAACGTAAACAACTCGACAGGATGAAGGTCAATCTCGCCCCCCAAGTCTCGTTCGCGTGAAGACTAAAGCGTATTCCGCTCAAATCTCAATTTCCATAGTTACGTTTCATGCAGAGTTTCGACCGGATTCGTTCGAAACGAAAATCGAAATAGTTCTTATTTATTTTATTAATTTCAGAAAAAAAAAGTAACATGTATGCATAAACCAACAAAGCAATCATTAGGGAGTATGTGATACCTCCGCTGTTTGTGAAATTACAAAAAATCACTAGGAGCAAACGATTTTTACGCGAATGAGTGGAGGGAGCAGCTTTAAGTATAATTATATTATAATTTTTGTCTATTTATAGGTCGTCCCATTTTATATCTTCGGCCAATCGTACGGGGGTAAAATGGCAGCGGCCTTCGCCCGCAGATTGTACGGCGTGAGTATTTTCATTTATTTTCGTTTTACAACCTTTCGTAAAAGACCTCTTAGGTTGTGCTGAAAAGTGTTCGGCGAAGATAAATTCTACTGTAGCCAACTACTATTTAACTTGGATAATATTAATAAATAAACGAATGAGAACGATTATTGTTTTAACTTAGATATATATTTGTAAACAAACCGATATTTTCGTATTTCAGGCAATCCAGCGAGGACATATCGCATGTGCTTTGAAAGGATTCGCCATGGGAAATTCGTGGATTTCGCCGATTGATTCGACAATGACGTGGGGGCCATTTTTGTTCCAGATGGTAAGTACGCTGTAACTCGGTACAGCTGTTTGTTTATTATAATTAGGACAGTTGGTTAATATATTCATGCATACACATATTATTATTAATTTAGTATTATTACATGTATTTGTTATTGTGTTTTACTATGATTTGTCATTGTGTTTTTTACTGTTTATTGATCATATCAATAATACCGAACGATCGATTAGTCAGTTGTAGACGAACGTGGTTACGCCGCCATCTTGGAAGAGGCTATCAAGTGCAAGAAAGCGGCCGCTAAAAAGCAGTGGTTGAAAGCGAGCGAACTGTGGCGGACGACGCAATTGGTTCTTGACTCTCACAGTAATTACGTCGACTTCTATAACGTACTCAAATACCGCACGGCGACACAAAACACCAGGAAGATGCCTGCCATGTTCGTTGATGGTTCGTCTGTTTGTCTTCTTTGCCCTATCCTACTACTGTGACATGATCTAGATAGTAGCAATTGTTTAGCAATCGTATACATATCCACATGTCTACTTCTGACCAATTTCTGTAATGGCATTATCTAGATAGAATGATGCAGGTTGGTGGTTGAGTTATACATATAGTTAGGAACTTGTTTAGCTAGTGAACGTAGGTATAATGTTGTACCGCTATCATCACGGCGCATACTGCGTGCGTATTGAAAACAACTGCACACCAGCGATATCACATTGCTCTCTATATGGAATTTAAATTAACGATTGTTGTCAGTAACAGAAATTTGCAGAAGCAGATGTGTCTGCTATACGTCACAATTATGTGCGAGACCTCCGTCATATGTTGCCTTTACCAACAATGTTGATAAGGGTTAAATATGTTAATTACATTAGTACTGCCACCTGACATCCTAATCAAACATTACTGCCTGCCTACAAGTAACATCTTAGCAATTTTCTCTTACGTTTTTGTCATAACGATAATCTTCTGAAACCTAGATTTCAACAAAACATACGACGAAAAGCACGTGTTCAGACAGCCATTTTATTCACTGCTTAACCAAGTTTGCTAAGCAACCTTGATACATCATTCGACCAACCACCTTCTGGCTGTCGAAACCTTACAACAAAGAATGACCCACCTCGTCACCCTCTGGGAATTTTGAAAACGTGAAGCCGTTGTATATAATTACACTGTTGAAGACATACAGTGTATAGAAATAAACTGTATAAATTGTACTCGTATTTAAAGTATTATTATTCTTATAAGCAACATTTATTAAGCGCCAGCACGTTCATATGCGCATACAAACATTGTAAATGGATATATAATCATTATATATATATATATATATATATATATATATATATATATATATATATAATATATATATATATATATATATATATATATATATATATATATATATATATCATCATCGTCATTGTGCAACCATAGTATCCCGTGGTTGGGCGAAGGCCTCAGCATGCTGCTTCCATATCTGCCTATCTTGCACTATCCTCTGCCAGATGGTACCCTTCCAGTAGTAGTCTAGTTAGTTTCTCCACCGCCTCGCCGGTCTTCCTTCCGTAGGATTTCCATGTGATGATAAGCAGTGTCTATAGTTTATCTCGTATTCTGCTGTTATCAATCACGCAAACAAATGGGCAAATAATCACAAATGATCGCGACAAGGCAAATACCCTTAACAACCAATTCAGCTCCGTGTTCACCCAAGAAATCTACCCCATCCCCAAACTAGCTCCATCCGTCTACTCCGATATCCCCTTCTTCGAAATTGGGATAGACGGAGTAGTTAAGCAACTGAAAAACCTAAATCAAAATAAAGCTACAGGCCCAGATGAACTACCTGCTAGGGTCCTCAAAGAGACTGCAGCAGAAATAGCCCCAATTATCACACACATTTTTCAGCAGTCATACAACACTTCCAAACTTCCAGATGACTGCCTCCAGGCACTAGTAACTCCAATACACAAAAAGAGCCTCAAATCAGACCCTGCCAATTACAGACCCATTTCATTAACATGCATCCTCTGCAAAGTGATGGAGCACATTATCCTTAGCAACATGTGGAAACACTTACACAAACACAACATCATCCTCCACTTCCAACATGGTTTCCAGTCAGGGCTGTCTTGTGAGTCCCAACTCACCGAGACAGTCCGTGACTGGATAACAGCTATAGATAACAAGACACAGATAGATGCCATTCTACTTGATTTCGCCAAAGCCTTTGACAAAGTCCCTCATAAACGCCTCCTATCAAAATTAGTCTTCTATGGAATAACTGGAAACACCAAAAACTGGATAAAATCATTTCTTTCACACCGAAAACAGATAGTTTCAGTCAACGGCACCCTGTCGGATAATACATGTGTTACATCTGGAGTACCACAGGGCTCAGTCCTAGGACCAGTTCTTTTTCTGCTATACATAAATGATATAAACAACAACATTCAATCTCCAATACGGCTCTTTGCTGATGACAGCATCATCTATCGCATAATCAAATCTGAAACAGATAACAACATCCTCCAATCTGACCTGATCCAACTACAAACATGGTCCAACAAATGGCAAATGGAGTTTAACATCCCCAAATGTGTGCACTTCAAAATAACAAACAAAACAAAACCCAGATTACATTCTTATTCCCTCTGTGGTGTGCCACTCTCCACAGTCTCCAGCCACCCATATCTTGGAATAAAATTAGATACTAAACTGACCTGGGCGAATCATATCACTGACATAGCTTCCAAATCATCAAACATTTTAGGTATGATCAAACGAACCCTCGGACCATGCAAACCTGATGTAAAAGAAACTGCCTATAACATGCTAGTCCGACCAAAACTTGAATATGCCTCTCCTATATGGAATCCACACACCACTACCCAAATTAAACATCTTGAAAAGGTACAGCACTGTGCAGCCAGATTTGTCAAAAACGACTATCGACGCCAAACAGCCACAACAGACCTAATAGCCACCCTTGGATGGCCCACTCTTGAGCGACGCAGGATTACCAAACAAGCCATGACATTTTACAACATTTTAAATAACATAATCAACATCACACCACCACCGGGCCTACTAAAACCATCAAAATACCGTGGCCATTACATCGCCACCAGGTGCCGCATCAACACTGCAGTATTCTCCTTTTACCCCCGTGCAATTCGCATTTGGAATATGATCCCACCACACATTACTGAAATAGAAAATCCCATAGCTTTTCAAGCAGCAATAATGAACCTCCCCTTCACAACACCCAATCACCTAAATTGCCTGTAAAACAAACAAACAAACAAACAAACAAACAAACAAACAAACAAACACAAACACACATACATACAACCAAACGCATGCGCACAAGAAGCACTACAAACTCCTGCGTTAGCCCAAGTTTGGGCTGTTTGGAGTAAACAACCTGAGACCTGAGACGTATGTGACCTTTGTCTTTTCTCTTACCCAGATGTTAGTTTTTCTGTCCCGGTATGTGATGTTTAACTCCTTTCCATCTTTGTTTGTCCGGCTGCTAACTTGTTCTTTGGTTAGCTGGTGAGTGCCCATGTTTCCGCGCCGTAGACGTAGCGTTCAACGTTCTCGATCTGAGTACTGTTGACATAGTATTGGTAATCATCATCATCTTTGTTTTCAACTTGTTCATCTTCAAACCCTGATTTTCACTTTCATCAGCTAATTCCTGTAGCATTTCTGTGGTTCATGTGTTATATTAGCCCATACGATAATGTCGTCGGCGAAGCGAATATGACTAAGATATTCGCCGTCTATCTTCAAGAAGTCAGTCGTCGGAATATGCTTTCGAGTGCTGTCGTGAACAGCTTGGGCGATATGGTATCTCCCTGTCGTACTCCTGTCCTGATATTGATCGTGTTGCTTTCTTTGTGAAGGCGGACTGTCATCGAACTGTTGATGTAGATATCCTTTTATCCCCTTTTCTTGAAGCGAGGTCAGTACTGCTTTGTTGGAAGCTTTCTCATAGTCGACGAATGCGATGCAGAATGGGATATTATATCTTCTCTGCACGTCTTCAGTTGGTTTACGACGTGGATGTGGTCTGTCGTTGAGTATCTGCTTCTGAATCCAGCTTGCTCTCGTGGCTGGTTTTCGTCGAGTGTCTTCTGTAGCCTTTTCGTTAGTACTTTCGTAAGTACTTTATAGATGTTTTATAGTAAACATATCGGTCTGTCATTCTTGAGGCCTTTCTTGTTTCTCTTCTTGACGATTATCACCATGTTAGGATTCTTCCAAGCTGTGGGTCTTCTCTTTCTGATAAGCATTTAGTGTTCAGCTTAGCAAGTGTCTTCGAGATGTTAACTGCTTTCAATGTATCGATATCGACATGTATAATATACATTATGGTCGTTGCCTGCTGCTGTCCCATTCTTCATATATATTGTGCTGCTTCAACTTCCGTTGATATTATCTCTTTTGGGTCAGTGTGGATTATTGTACTCTGTTCACTGTCATATAGTTCCAAGTAGAATCCCTCTATTCGTTCTATGATCTTATCTATATGCACCAACACATGATAGAGTTTGTTCTTTTCCCAATTTGCGCATTGTATTCTCTCGTCACTATCGTGTAGTGGCTTGGTTTCCCTAAAGTCTCATAGACGTCGTTGTAGAAGTTTTTTGTGTCTTCTTCTTCATATTATATTGTTGGTTCATATACTTGCACTATCTTTAGTCTGTAGCGCTGTGTTATGCACAGAACAAGTCCTGCTACCCTGGGGCTGATGCTGTTTACCATCACTCTGCGGTCTTTCCATGTCCTGTTTATGTGAAAGCCTACTCCTGCTTGGCCGTTGTTTGCCTTAGAATGGCCGCTTTGTAAGGTAGTGAAACATTCCTCTGGTCTTCTGACTTCGGAGATCCCGATTACACCCCGTACCATCCTGGTTTCCCCAAGTTCTTCTTCGAGTTCTTGTATGTGTTTATCTCTTAGTAGAGTTCTGACGTTGTACGTCGCTACTTTTAGTCTACTTACCCTCTTTCGGTGGCTCTTTCTGACCCAGATATTTTTGGCACCCCCTGCACGTGTTCCTAGTTGAATAGAGCCGCCTCATTGGTCCTATAGTCTATCGGTACCGCTGGGGACTTGGAACATGGCTTTGTAGTGCTTTGCATGCTGGTGGTGATGGCTGGACACGGTGGTTGCATCAGTACCGAACCACCGACCTGCCGGCCTCTCTAGTCGGGAGTTCGGCACTTTAACCATTCGGCCACCGATATATGGTATAATCAAATAAAAAGTCAACATTAAACAATTGTTATTGATTTAAATAAATAATAACAAATTAAATAGTTTAATAAATTGATTCATAAGATATATGCACGTGAAAACACAACACTTCCTCGTTGGACGTAACCCATTGAAACGAGTGAGTTTTAACTTCTTTTTACTGGTCTTGAATATCGTTAGTGCAGTCGTAGATATCGTTATTATACAACGCTACTTGCCGTTGTTACGTCATAGTTATTATCGTCGTCCCGTCGCCATTTCTCTTCGTGGTTGCACTCCTAATCAGTCACGTGTCATGCATCCAGACCCACTTACTGAAATGCTATTCTATATATTATGGTATTCTGTTCTAGGTGAAGATGAGTGGTCGGGTTATTTTTCCGACGCCAAGTTATCGTTGACTGAATTAATGAACGGGATTGTGAAAGACTACCTCCGCATTATACCTCGAAATGTCACGTGGGGAGGTGGGTCAACGGTTTAGGTTTAATATAATAATCTGTGACGTTTCAGTAGTCCGTATCTACAGCGTTACTAATCTCTCTTTGTCTCTGGAGAAATTTCTTTAGGAATTAGCCGGTCACGCTGTGATTAATAGAAACACAGCTTTTACGAATGTGACTGGTTAGTATAATTAATATGGATCTATTTAATAAAGCGATAATTGCATATTATGTGGCATATTATAAATAGGGAAAACCTTGCGCGTACGTGTGCTTGTGTGCTTGTGTGCTTGTGTGTTGTGTGTGTGTGTGTGTGTGTGTGTGTGTGTGTGTGTGTGTGTGTGTGTGTGTGTGTGTGTGTGTGTGTGTGTGTGTGTGTGTGTGTGTGTGTGTGTGTGTGTGTGTGTATGAGCACGAGCACGCATGCGTGCATGCTAGCGTGTGTATATGTGTGCATATTGATGTTTACACAGTATATATCTTATTTTTATTTATTATATTTATGTATTTTGTGCTATATAAAATAGAGATTATTATTATTATTCGTGTGTACTTTTGTATGTACGCGTGTGCATACTGTAGACATGTGTGCATGAGTGCGCGTACACTGGTGTACCGTAGGAAAGCACATAACATGCCTATGACATATATGTGTAGATTTGTCACACATTAACTGTGACACCTGTATGTCGCGGAACTATGATGTATCATTCGTTTGTGGAATGTCGTTGTCATTTTGCCAGGACAGAAAATGGAAGTATTCAGAAAACATCAAACTGATTTCATGAAGAATGTTATTAATATAGGTGAGTCACTTGCTCTGTTGGTTAAGGTATTAACATAATACAAATGATAGGGTTTCGTTGAGTTGACGAGAAATCTTAAAAGGTCTTCAACATGATCACTCGTGGGAAATGTCATCCAGAAAAAACATAAATTGAGAGCCTCTTGACACGTCTTAGTTTATCTCCAATTATATATATATATATATATATATATATATATATATATATATATATATATATATATATATATATGTGTTGTGTATGTTGTGTGTGTGTGTGTGTTGTGTGTATGTGATATATATATTATTTATATATATATATATATATATATATATATTTCTCGCATAAATCAAAGCATGCTCAAGTTATTTCGTACATTCAAGCCAACCTGCTCACCATAACCTCATAACTAAACGGAATAGGACGATGTTCAATACTTCACGTTACTTTTAATTTGAATGTCAATTGACTATTTGTTGACAGTGGACGAGCTGTTGAAGACGACGCACCTGGACATTGTCGTGTACCAAGGACAGCTCGACCTGATATGTGACACAAAGGGTAAGTGTCTGTGGTGTCCCAGTCTCGTGTCCAAATGAACGTGTTAAATGTGACGTAGCATCTACAAGATCATTTCACCAGCGTTCTTCCTTAAACCGATTTTTCATGTTAAATCTATGTTAAATTGGTCCTTCCCTAATATTGCAGACCACCATGTATGGATTTCACAGTCCCGTAGGAATCGGATGCCCAAAGTGAGATAGTGATTGATTTAATTTTATTTGGGTATGAACTAAACACAATTTTTAGGTTACACATTTTTATACACCTGTAAGGCTGAAAATCCAAGATGGCCGCCGTCACTCATGGAAAATACAGAACATGGCATATCTCTGGAACTACTTGACCAACGTCAATGATGTTAGACTCTATTGTATGGTTTTCAAACATGTCTGATAATCTGGAATCTGTTTCAGGTCGATAATATGTCAAGGTCAAGCAAGAAGGTCAAAGTAAAGATAATTGTTGACTGGTTTCAAGTCGAAAGTCATGCAGTAAGGTCAAAACATAGGTCAACATATGATGAACATTCATTAAACTCACATTATAACAATTAGGTCATGCTATAATTTGTAATTAGCATAATACTTGAATACAAACGTACAAACACCAAGGAGGCACATGTATATATACAGAAGTTCAGGTTCAATGTCAAAATCTGAATACAAATAAGCAAATAGAAGTAATTATCAATAATGAACTGCACTGCAAGTCAGGCAACCTATTTAATTTTGTCGTGGAAAACCTACAGGGAGATACACAGACAACACATTGAATAAGATTACATTTGGGCGAAAATTAAATTTTTAAAGGTTAGATTATTTAAACATACATATACAACACATCTATCACTTAGTGAGTTAAATCAGTGGTACACAATCTTCTGATAGCGTCATCCTTGTTTACCCTCCTGTAACAGTCATACATCATCTTCATCTTCATCTGCTATCATCCTGTAGTCAGGAAGGTTGCTGCAATCAGAATTGTGGCATTAGCAGAGAGCAGTGCACGTGAGGTTGTTCTTCTTGCATGAGCCCATGCAACATCTAACCTTTAAACAAATTATTTTCGCTCAAATTTTATCTTATTCAATGTGTTGTCTCTGTATCTCCCTGTAGGTGTTTCAGGACAAAATTAAATAGGTTGCCTGACATGCAGTGCAGTTCATTATTGGTAATTACTTCTATTTGCTTATTTATATTCAGTTGTCTGCTTACTCCCTGTCTGTATATAATTAAATATATATATATATTATTGTAATATATTTATTTATTTATATTCAGATATATATATATATAAATATATATATATATATAATATATATATATATATATATATATATATATATATATATATATAACATGTGCCTCCTTGGTGTTTGTACGTTTTATTCTAGTATTATGCTAATTAAAAAAATTGTAGCATGACATAATTGTTATAATTTGTTTATTGAATGTTCATCATATGTTGACCTTTGTTTTGACCTTACTGATTGACTTTCGACTTGAAACCGGTCAAAAATGACCTTTATCATGATCTTCTTGCATGACCTTGATCTACTATCGACCTGAAACATATTCCAGATTATCAGGCATGTTTAAAACGCTACAATAGAGTCTAACATCATCGAAGTTGGTCAAGTATTTCCAGAGATATGCCATTTTCTGTATTTTCCATGAATAACGGCGGCCATTTTGGATTTTGGGCTTTACATGTGTCTAAAAATGTGTAACCTAAGATTTGTGTTTAGTTCATACCCAAATAAAGTCAAATCAATCACTATCTCACTTCGGGCATCCGATTCCTACGGAAAGTACATCCAGTCTACACTATAACAGTGATTTTGAATACCTGAAACATGTTACATGACGAGGGCACAGCGCACTGTTAGTTTGCAATTAGCGGCCATGTTAATGTTTTGTCAGATTATAAGGAAACTGGACCTGAAAAAATACATTTCTATATAGTCACTGCAGTCATGTCACTGATATGCTGATCAAAGTTCGTCAAAATCATATATCTCAGGCTCTTTTAAAATGCATACATGTACACTGCCCGTCAGTATTGACCACATTTAGCATGTTTTTCTGCATCCGCAGGGTCATGTAAGAAAAATTGCTAAAAATCACTACGCCAACTACATGCTGCCTAACATGCGTCATTACACTGCAGATACATCATAGCACTGAATTTACTAGTATGCCAGCCCTACTGTAATCATTTCACATAAATATAATATTTTCAAAATCTAAAATGACCCAATTATTAAGGTACTACATTCGTATGGGTCACACCAGGAAGTCTAATTGTGCTCTGACCCGATGACGCGCCATTGTATAACGAGACTAACGTGTTCGCGAGAAATTCCGTGACCGTGCGTGCGCATCTAGCGTGGCGCATGCGCGTTGTGGCAAGTGGGACTAATGTCGCAATGACACAGATTTGGCAAGACACCGCTGCTGTCCCAGAATTACTGTCAGTGTCGGTGTGACTGTTTCTACATCCCCGTCCGTAGGCGCCATGGACTGGGTGCAGCGGTTGACGTGGGACGGACTCGATTACTACAACAACGCCCCCCGGACCCCCCTCCTCACCCCCTCCACCGGGCAGACTGAGGCCTTCGTCAAGGCGCACGACAACTTCAGATTCTACTGGATGTTACAGGCCGGTCACTCGGTGAGTGTTCCACCATCAGTGCACGCACGTGACTGCTAGTTGTACATCACCATCATCATCACCGCAGTCACAATCATCACCATCATCATCATCGTTACCATCACTACAATCATCATCATCATCATCGTCATCGTCCCGTCAATCATCGTCATCATCATCATCATCATCAATCATCATCATCATCATCATCATCATCATCATCATCATCATCATCCATCCACAATCATCATCATCATCACTCACACATCATCATCATCATCATCACCACCACAATCATCGTCATCATCACCACACACAATCATCGTCATCATCACCACCACAATCATCGTCATCATCATCACCACCACAATCATCGTCATCATCATCACCACCACAATCATCGTCACCATCATCATCACCACAATCATCGTCATCATCAACCACCACAATCATCGTCATCATCACCACCACCACAATCATCGTCATCATCATCACCACCACAATCATCGTCATCACCACCACCACAATCATCGTCATCATCACCACCACCACAATCATCGTCATCATCACCACCACCACAATCATCGTCATCATCATCACCACCACAATCATCGTCATCATCACCACCACAATCATCGTCATCATCACCACCACAATCATCGTCATCATCATCACCACCACAATCATCGTATCATCATCACCACCACAATCATCGTCATCATCACCACCACAATCATCGTCATCATCACACCACCACAATCATCGTCATCACCACCACCACAATCATCGTCATCATCATCACCACCACAATCATCGTCATCATCACCACCACAATCATCGTCATCATCACCACCACAATCATCGTCATCACCACCACCACAATCATCGTCATCACCACCACCACAATCATCGTCATCACCACCACCACAATCATCGTCATCACCACCACCACAATCATCGTCATCATCATCACCACCACAATCATCGTCATCATCACCACCACAATCATCGTCATCATCCACCACCACAATCATCGTCATCATCACACCACCACAATCATCGTCATCATCACCACCACACAATCATCGTCATCATCATCACACCACAATCATCGTCATCATCATCACCACCACAATCATCGTCATCATCACCACCACAATCATCGTCATCATCACCACCACAATCATCGTCATCATCATCACCACCACAATCATCGTCATCACCACCACCACAACCATCGTCATCATCACCACCACAATCATCGTCATCATCACCACCACCACAATCATCGTCATCATCATCATCACACCACAATCATCGTCATCATCATCACCACCACAATCATCGTCATCATCATCACCACCACAATCATCGTCATCATCATCACCACCACAATCATCGTCATCATCACCACCACAATCATCGTCATCACCACCACCACAATCATCGTCATCATCACACCACCACAATCATCGTCATCATCATCACCACCACAATCATCGTCATCATCATCACCACCACAATCATCGTCATCATCACCACCACCACAATCATCGTCATCATCACCACCACAATCATCGTCATCATCACTCACCACCACAATCATCGTCATCATCATCACCACCACAATCATCGTCATCATCACCACCACCACAATCATCGTCATCATCATCACCACCACAATCATCGTCATCATCATCACCACCACAATCATCGTCATTATCACCACCACCACAATCATCATCATCATCACCACCACAATCATCGTCATCATCATCACCACACAATCATCGTCATCATCACCACCACAATCATCGATCATCATCACCATCACAATCATCGTCATCATCACCACCACCACAATCATCGTCATCATCACCACCACAATCATCGTCATCATCATCACCACCACAATCATCGTCATCATCATCACCACCAAATCATCGTCATCATCACCACCACCACAATCATCGTCATCATCACCACCACAATCATCGTCATCATCACACCATCACAATCATCGTCATCATCATCACCACCACAATCATCGTCATCATCATCACCATCACAATCATCGTCATCATCACCACCATCAAATCATCGTCATCATCACCCCCACCACAATCATCGTCATCATCACCACCATCAAATCATCGTCATCACCCCACCACCACAATCATCGTCATCATCACCACCACCACAATCATCGTCATCATCATCACCACCACAATCATCGTCATCATCATCACCACCACAATCATCGTCATCATCATCACCACCACAATCATCGTCATTATCACCACCACCACAATCATCGTCTTTATCACCACCCCCAAAAATCTCATCATCATCACCACACAATCATCGTCATCATCATCACCACAAATCATCGTCATCATCACCACCACAAATCATCGTCATCATCATCACCACCACAATCATCGTCATCATCATCACCACCACAATCATCGTCATCATCACCACCACAATCATCGTCATCATCATCACCACCACAATCATCGTCATCATCATCACCACCACAATCATCGTCATCATCACCACCACAAATCATCGTCATCATCACCACCACCACAATCATCGTCATCATCACCACCACAATCATCGTCATCATCACCACCACAATCATCGTCATCATCACCACCACACAATCATCGTCATCATCACCACCACCAAATCATCGTCATCATCACCACCACCACAATCATCGTCATCATCATCACCACCACAATCATCGTCATCATCATCACCACCACAATCATCGTCATCATCATCACCACCACAATCATCGTCATCATCACACCACCACAATCATCGTCATCATCACCACCACCACAATCATCGTCATCATCACCACCACCACAATCATCGTCATCATCACCACCACCACAATCATCGTCATCATCATCACCACCACAATCATCGTCATCATCATCACCACCACAATCATCGTCATCATCACACCACCACAATCATCGTCATCATCATCACCACCACAATCATCGTCATCATCATCACCACCACAATCATCGTCATCATCATCACCACCACAATCATCGTCATCACCACCATCACAATCATCGTCATCATCACCACCACAATCATCGTCATCATCACCACCACCACAATCATCGTTCATCATCACCACCACAATCATCGTCATCATCATCACCACCACAATCATCGTCATCATCATCACCACCACAATCATCGCATCATCATCACCACCACAATCATCGTCATCATCATCACCACCACAATCATCGTCATCATCATCACCACCACAATCATCGTCATCATCATCACCACCACAATCATCGTCATCATCATCACCACCACAATCATCGTCATCACCACCATCACAATCATCGTCATCATCACCACCACAATCATCGTCATCATCACACCACCACAATCATCGTCATCATCATCACCACCACAATCATCGTCATCATCATCACCACCACAATCATCGTCATCATCATCACCACCACCATCATCGTCATCATCACCACCACAATCATCGTCATCATCACCACCACAATCATCGTCATCATCACCACCACCACAATCATCGTCATCATCATCACCATCACAATCATCGTCATCATCACCACCATCACAATCATCGTCATCATCACCACCATCACAATCATCGTCATCATCACCACCATCACAATCATCGTCATCATCACCACCACAATCATCGTCATCATCACCACCACCACAATCATCGTCATCATCATCACCACCACAATCATCGTCATCATCATCACCACCACAATCATCGTCATCATCATCACCACCACAATCATCGTCATTATCACCACCACCACAATCATCGTCATCATCACCACCACCACAATCATCGTCATCATCATCACCATCACAATCATCGTCATCATCATCACCACCACAATCATCGTCATCATCATCACCACCACCATCATCGTCATCATCACCACCACAATCATCGTCATCATCACCACCACAATCATCGTCATCATCAACCACCACCACAATCATCGTCATCATCACCACCACAATCATCGTCATCATCACCACCACAATCATCCATCATCATCACCACCACAATCATCGTCATTATCACCACCACCACAATCATCGTCATCATCATCACCACCACAATCATCGTCATCATCACCACCACAATCATCGTCATCACCACCACCACCAAATCATCGTCATTATCACCACCACCACAATCATCGTCATCATCACCACCACCACAATCATCGTCATCATCATCACCACCACAATCATCGTCATTATCACCACCACCACAATCATCGTCATCATCATCACCACCACAATCATCGTCATCATCATCACCATCACAATCATCGTCATCATCATCACCACCACCATCATCGTCATCATCACCACCACAATCATCGTCATCATCACCACCACCACAATCATCGTCATCATCATCACCACCACAATCATCGTCATCATCATCACCACCACAATCATCGTCATCATCATCACCATCACAATCATCGTCATCATCACCACCACAATCATCGTCATCATCACCCACCAATCATCGTCATCATCACCACCACAATCATCGTCATCATCACCACCACCACAATCATCGTCATCATCACACCACCACAATCATCGTCATCATCATCACCACCACAATCATCGTCATCATCATCACCACCACAATCATCGTCATTATCACCACCACCACAATCATCGTCATTATCACCACCACCACAATCATCATCATCATCACCACCACAATCATCGTCATCATCATCACCATCACAATCATCGTCATCATCACCACCACAATCATCGTCATCATCATCACCACCACAATCATCGTCATCATCATCACCACCACAATCATCGTCATCATCATCACCACCACAATCATCGTCATCATCACACCACCACAATCATCGTCATCATCATCACCACCACCATCATCGTCATCATCACCACCACAATCATCGTCATCATCACCACCATCACAATCATCGTCATCATCACCACCACCACAATCATCGTCATCATCACCACCACAATCATCGTCATCATCACCACCATCACAATCATCGTCATCATCACCACCACAATCATCGTCATCATCACCACCACCACAATCATCGTCATCATCATCCACCACAATCATCGTCATCATCATCACCACCACAATCATCGTCATCACACACCAAATCATCGTCATCATCCCCAAACCCCACAATCATCGTCATCATCATCACCACCACAATCATCGTCATCATCACCACCACCACAATCATCGTCATCATCATCACCACCACAATCATCGTCATCATCAACACCACCACAATCATCGTCATCATCACCACCACCACAATCATCGTCATCATCATCACCACCACAATCATCGTCATCATCACCACCACCACAATCATCGTCATCATCATCACCACCACAATCATCGTCATCATCATCACCACCACAATCATCGTCATCATCATCACCACCACAATCATCGTCATCATCACCACCACCACAATCATCGTCATCATCACCACCACAATCATCGTCATCATCACCACCACCAAATCATCGTCATCATCACCACCACCACAATCATCGTCATCATCATCACCACCACAATCATCGTCATCATCATCACCACCACAATCATCGTCATCATCATCACCACCACAATCATCGTCATCATCATCACCACCACAATCATCGTCATCATCATCACCACCACAATCATCGTCATCATCATCACCACCACAATCATCGTCATCATCATCACCACCACAATCATCGTCATCATCACCACCACCACAATCATCGTCATCACACCATCACAATCATCGTCATCATCACCACCACAATCATCGTCATCATCACCACCACCACAATCATCGTCATCATCATCACCACCACAATCATCGTCATCATCACCACCACAATCATCGTCATCATCATCACCACCACCATCATCGTCATCATCACCACCACAATCATCGTCATCATCACCACCACAATCATCGTCATCATCACCACCACCACAATCATCGTCATCATCATCACCATCAATCATCGTCATCATCACCACCACACAATCATCGTCATCATCACCACCATCACAATCATCGTCATCATCACCACCATCACAATCATCGTCATCATCACCACCACAATCATCGTCATCATCACCACCACCACAATCATCGTCATCATCATCACCACCACAATCATCGTCATCATCACCCACCACAATCATCGTCATCATCATCACCACCACAATCATCGTCATTATCACCACCACCACAATCATCGTCATCATCACCACCACCACAATCATCGTCATCATCATCACCATCACAATCATCGTCATCATCATCACCACCACAATCATCGTCATCATCATCACCACCACCATCATCGTCATCATCACCACCACAATCATCGTCATCATCACCACCACAATCATCGTCATCATCACCACCACCACCAAAAATCATCATCATCATCACCACCACAATCATCGTCATCATCACCACCACCACAATCATCGTCATCATCATCACCACCACAATCATCGTCATTATCACCACCACCACAATCATCGTCATCATCACCACCACCACCAATCACCCCAAATCATCATCACCACCACAATCATCGTCATCACCACCACCACAATCATCGTCATTATCACCACCACCACAATCATCGTCATCATCACCACCACCACAATCATCGTCATCATCATCACCACCACAATCATCGTCATTATCACCACCACCAAATCATCGTCATCATCATCACCACCACAATCATCGTCATCATCATCACCACCACAATCATCGTCATCATCACCACCACCACAATCATCGTCATCATCATCACCACCACAATCATCGTCATCATCACCACCACAATCATCGTCATCATCACCACCACACAATCATCGTCATCATCATCACCACCACAATCATCGTCATTATCACCACCACCACAATCATCGTCATCATCATCACCACCACAATCATCGTCATCATCATCACCACCACAATCATCGTCATCATCACCACCACCACAATCATCGTCATCATCATCACCACCACAATCATCGTCATCATCACCACCACCACAATCATCGTCATCATCATCACCACCACAATCATCGTCATCATCACCACCACCACAATCATCGTCATCATCACCACCACAATCATCGTCATTATCACCACCACAATCATCGTCATCACCACCACCACAATCATCGTCATCATCATCACCACCACAATCATCGTCATTATCACCACCTCAATCATCGTCATCATCACCACCACAATCATCGTCATTATCACCACCACCACAAACTTTAAAAATACTAAAAGGAATTTGAATCAGTAGTGTTTATTGACCCCATAATTATATATGATACAATGTTTAACATATTCCATACTGGTCAATTATGAAATAATATTGTATTATTATCGCCATCATCACAATTGATCATGTGGGATTGTATTAAAAATATATACAAAAGGAATCGGAAGTGTTTATCGAACCCAAAGTTATATGCGATACAATGTCCAACAGATTACCTACAGCTCAATTATGAGATAATATTGCATTAGTGTATTAGCGTAAAAAACCAGTACATGTATTATTAAATAAGACATAACATAAAAGTAGAATTAAGCAACACATGATTGATACAATCGAATTGTTGCTGTACATAAACAAACCAGTGGTCGAGGGTTCTGTCACTAAGATCATTTTGGTCGCTCTCGTGGCAGCCACCCCGTTTATTAAATATATGTTTAAAGAACACTTCCGATTAGATCAAAACAACACAACAGCATAATGAAATAACAATAGCACCAATATACACCTGTTACTACTGTGAAATGTTAATGACGGTGAAAGACAACGTTTACCGTTTTGCATCGATCTTCCTCTAGGTTGCCAAGGACCAGGGCGAGTCTACACTGAGGATGTTACGGCAGATTCTAAACCATGGACAATGGACACCTTGACCGTTGTTATGCCTCCAAAGACATATCCAATTACATACTTGCAATCACTGTCGCTCACTGAATATTTGAAATGTATTTTATATGCAGCTAGTGTAATTTGTTATAGCGACTATGACAATAGTTTCATATTTATTCCAGTTTCAGTCAGAATACATAAATATGTTGATGAATCAATGTGCGTAAACATTTAGTAAAAAGGTAAGATCCTAACCTAGGAATGTTGTGTTCTTTCATTACTTCAATGTTTTGCAGCCACAATTCACCTCTGAGACGCCAGGCATGTACAACCCTAATCTGTTCCCGGGTGGAAACATGCAGTGGCGCCATGGAGCGACTCATTCGGAACCGTAGCATCTCGTTTTTAACCACCAGGGTGCGCTACTGCTATAAAGTAGATTTTCTTAAAAAAACAGTGGTTTATCATTCTAACCGCACTTAAATCAAAGTAGACCGATACCATTGGAATTGAAGGGCGCACCTAGATTTGAAATGTTTGGAATTTGTAAACCGATGAACTTCAGAGTTGCCTGTCTCCAGCTGAATTTTCGGTAGGATTTCGGGCAAAGAAAAATTCTCCCTATGAACGCTCCCGAAACTATCAACAAGGCCGAACCACCTATTGACTTTATGTACACATAAGACCATTTCTCGAAGTAGCACTACTTCTAAATTGCTTTTGGTATGACGTAAATTTAAAAAAGGTATTCGTATTAACACAAATTGGATATATTGCCCCCGAGTGATCAGCTATCCTCGAATCAATGTCACAAAATGTGTGTGTGTGTGTGGTGTGTGTGTGTGTGCGTGCGTGCGTGCGTGGTGGTGCGTGTGTGCGTGTGCGTGTGCGTGTGCGTGTGCGTGTCGTGCGTGTGCGTGTGCGTGTGCGTGTGCGTGTGCGTGTGCGTGTGCGTGTGCGTGTGCGTGCTGCGTGCGCGTGCGCGTGCGTGTGCGTGTGCATGTGTGCATGCGTGCACGCGTGTACGCGTGTACGCGTGTACGTGTGTTTGACACTGCGAGTCACACGTGTGGTGTGTGTGTGCGTGTGCGTGTGCTGTGCGTGTGCGTGTGCGTGTCCGCGTGTGCGTGTGCGTGCGTGTGCGTGTGCGTGTGTGCATGCGTGTACGCGTGACGCGTGTACGCGTGTACGCGTGTACGTGTGTTTGACACTGCGAGTCACAGTGTGTGTGTGTGTGTGTGTGCGTGTGCGTGTGCGTGTGCGTGTGCGTGTGCGTGTGCGTGTGCGTGTGCGTGTGTGTGCATGCGTGTCGTGCGTGTGCGTGTCGCGTGTGCTGTACGTGGTACGTGCTGCGTCACGTGTGGTGTTGTGCGTCGTGTGTGTAGCGTGTCGTGTGTGTGTGTGTGTGTGCGTGTGCGTGTGCGTGTGCGTGTGCGTGTGCGTGTGCGTGTGCGTGTGCGTGTGCGTGTGCGTGTGCGCGTGCGTGTGCGTGTGCGTGTGCGTGTGCGTGTGCGTGTGCGTGGTGTGGTGTTTGCTGCGGTCTGTGTGGTGTGTGCGTGCGGTGCGTGGTGCTGGGGCGTGTGCGTGTGCGTTGCTGTGCGCGTGCGCTGTGTGCGTGTGCGTGTGCGTGTGCGTGTGCGTGTGCGTGTGCGTGTGTCGTAACGTGTGGGTGTGGTGTGGTGTGGGTGTGGTGAGTGCGTGCGTGGGTGCGTGCGTGCGTGCGTCCTGCCTGCATGCATATCAGTGGAGACATATGTGTGGACAGGAATGTGTGTTTATTATTCAGATATGTGACAACTGTATCTCTAAACTTGATCACAATGTCGGCGAAAGCGCAGTCCATTCCTTAATTTAAACCTTCTAAATTCTCAAAGAAAAAAAGTCTTATTCTACGCCACTTACTTCAAAGCGACGTTTTAGTAGTTTCGTTCAATGCACGTTGCCGTAAAACAACGAAGATAATATACTCAAAGGCATTCCTAGAATTGGAATGATACACGTGCTACTGACAACCACACACGTGTGTTAGTAACATCCACGTGCGCCAGGGGTCACTGCTGATGACGTCATAATTTTTTTTATATATATATATATATATATATATATATATATATATATATATATATATATATATATATATATATATATATATATATATATTATATTTATATATATATATATATATATATATATATATATATATATATATATATATATATATTATACATATAAAACAGTATTTGTCTAATGTTATGTTTTAAACAGTTTACTTACAACTAGCACTTAAAACTAAAATAGCAGTTGGAATGAACAGTTTATTAAAGATGTTCCTCGCTAGTGACACTTTCAAACGTCTCCTTGACAGAAGTTTCTGAGCCACTTAGTTCAGGGGCTGTGTCTGATCTTGTAATAGTTGAGAGGGTTTCTTCTACAGGGCCACATTATACACGTTGGGCAACTGTCTCTGGTTCCGGCTAATTAATTTAATAATACAAAGCTCTGTGTACAAGCTTTATTTTATTCTTACTTGTGGCTTTGCCGTACCATGCATCTTATTGAGGTAAAATATATGGCTATTTACTTCATATAATTCCGTTATTGTTCTATTTTCATAAACGCATTCTTAGCCACGATTCTTTGCGTAGAGCAGAAATTACACGATCTCCGAACAGGTCACTGGTCATGACCTTTACTAATGACGTAATAATGGCGTCCTTAGCGACAAGAGCGGCTCGTGTAAACGGTGTGTGTAAACATACGTCGTTAGCAATGATTGATTACTGTCAAAGCTGTTGGGGTTTCGATAACCACGTATCCCCCGCATAGTTGGTAAGTCGATTGATCGTTTACTATAGTAACGCAACACAATAAACCACAATAAATTCCTTTGTATTTTCTTGCCCAACAGTGTATTCTTTACAGCAAAAATAAAAGACAAAAGTTAAATATACGAAAACAATAGATATAAACAACAAAGGGTTGGTCTCGTGGACATTCGGCACATTACTAACGTAAATGAATATAATGTTTCTGTGTCTGTTTCATGACTGGCAAATACCATCTGCGTACCGCGCAAATTTTGGACATCCTTTGTATTTGCCAATGACGCTTCTAGAATGTTACATACAGTTAACGTGCGTGGGGAAAAGATGTTCTATACTCTTCAGTGTTGCCTCCAATATGTTTACATTTATAAGGGTGGATTTACGTGTGCGACTGTCTGCAGGTAATAATAATAATAACAATAATAATAGATTTCTTTTGCGCCAATATCCTCGAAGATCACGCTCAGTGGCGCGACAAAACCAATGGATTAAGCAAACTCGTAATCGCAAGACAATGCGTGAGTCGTCAATGGATTGATGAAGATGCTAGGAGGCTAAGGAGATAGTTTTTTAGACGTCGGCGGAATTAAACTATATTACCTTCTGATTTAACACTGGCAGGAAGCGAATTCCATACAGTTGGTGCGGCAACCTAGAAAGCTTGGGTCCGAGCTTTCGTTTTCACCCGAGGAATGTTACTACTGGTTGAGCGTAGCTGCATGGAATTTCTTGGTGGAGTTAGCATCGAATTTGGATATGCTGGTCTTAAAATGTTTCTGGACGGGACAGCAATTTGATTGAGGGCGATATTGAAGAGAGTAATAATAAACGGCGGTTCTTCCTCCTCAGCTAAAGATTGGACCATCCTAATTATTTAACAATATGTGTTACGCTACTGTAATTATAGCATAGACATGTGTAAACACGGTTGACACGTAACGATGATTAAGCTAATAAGCAATAACAAGCTGTTATGTAAAGTCAACAACAGTAATTATTATCAGGTATTTTTATTTTCATCTGACAGTAAATTATACATCAGACATATCCTATAAGACATCACAATATTCAACAACATACCTCAAAAGAAGATGCACATTACTTTCACGTTTATTAACGGAAAATACCCATCAGCATAACCAACTAAAACTACGCATCTCTTTGGTGCCGGTAGCAGTAGTAGTAATAGTAGTAGTTGTAGTAGTTAGAAATAGCAACAAAAGTATTATCATTATGTATAAAATGAGGTAACCTGGTTGTACCGTTGATATCAGTTCTACATTCTACCGCGTGCAATCGCGATACCAATGATGCGATGTTTCCACGAGTTAATCTGAAAATCTCGTAGTTGCAATCGACGTAGTTTGGTGCAATTTGTACACGTTCTAGTAGCAATAGCGATGAGTTTTCACCCGTGTACACACGGTCGCCACTGCAGTGTCTTTAGACGCCGTCCGCTCTTGTGTCTCTACCTTTTCCAAGCACCAGTGTGTGTTAAAAACGTTAAGCGCGCCGCTTTCGACGACTTCACGAACGGCGGCGGCGCGCGCGCACGCGTACCTCTGCTGTCGCCACGGGAAGTGACGTCGCTCGTGACGTCACGATGGTTAGAGTGACGTGTATTGCGGCCCTGCCGGCGGAGGAGCCTTGGGCATCAGGAGCTGAGCGAGCAGTGTGGGCGGCACTGCAAGAGTCAGAACAGAATTGCTCTTCAGTTTCTCATGTGCGACACGTTTACTGGGAGATGAGCCAAAATACCCTGAAGCTGAGCCACATCATTACTTCCGGTCTGCGCCAATACGGCGCAGCCGCGAACCGAAACAGAAACCGGTCGCGTTGTACGCGAGTTTGAATTTTGGCTTATTCGACCGTATTGCATTTTCTGCTGGTGGTGGTTTTTGATCTTTACAAAACGAGGGCACGGAAACTGAAGAAACAATTCTTTTCTGCGGATGCCGGATGCACATCCAGTTAGCAGCACTCGTATTATCGTTCTGCTCATACAAACCGGCCAACAACGTGGCCGAACACTGAAACGGTTTTCCTTAAAAATAATAATGATTCCACAACAGTACACGATGTGGTGCACTGGAAACAGAAGAAAACTAGAGTTTGGACAATCGTTTCAGTGTAAGTAGCTCCGATCTCACACAACAGGGTATTCTGAGCATCTGATCTACTGAAGTCCAAGCACACCGTTGCGATGTGCCTGCACTGTTAATCATTGGTCAAGTTAAAGCACACGACGATGCTCACCATGTATGGGTTAGTAGTGGACATACACATAACAATATCAAATTGCATGTGAACGCAACAGCGCAACAAGGTTACGTCTTTACGTCTTACTATCAGATAAGTTCTCGGGTGACTATTCGTAGCGTAGCTGCCTTTGCCCTTCAGTCGACATAATGCTGCATCGTTATATAACATATTATGATCGTCAAAGCGACAGTTCTCAGATATAAATGACAAATATTTCGGATGAGCATCAACGAACAACTAACATAAAAGAACAGAACAGTACCGACAATCATGACAAATAATCATTTAAGTCAAACGCCAGTCATAAGAGTTCAAAAACAAGAGAACGTCTCATTGCGTGCATATATGTATACGATATACACCTAAATATAGAGTGTAGATATTACACACGCACATATATACGTGCACATCATTATATGCATGTGTTTTTAAAACATCGGTATACATAATAGTGACGCACGCACGCGCGCGCATGCGCCCGTTGTACATCGAGTACACGGAAGATCCACTTCCGGTACGCACCAGGTATGACTGAACAATAGACGGCGTAGCAGTGTATGCCGCGTCTGGCGCGAATGGCACCGACGCGTTTCGCCGTCGTAGCAGACAAAGTCTCGTAGCACCGGTATAAATCGTTTCCCAGCAAATATGAAACGCTATGTTTTTCGCAACGTCAAACACACCAACGGGTTAACGCTATGTACCTCATTAGGAACGGTGAAGGACAGCAAAGCGACGTTCACAGACACATCACGACGTTTACGGACGGACAGCAACAACACAGCAGTTGCATGTACTATGACTCACACATTTGTGTTTACCTTGTGAATTTGTTCAACTGTCGATGCATTTTTACATCTTGTTTACCAGACAATTTTCAGTCAAGAGGTAATTCTTGAACAACCGATGTAGAAATGCATATAACAGCGGGCAAGAAATGGCAACATATTTGCTATTATATACTTCATTTCTATGTCATAGTTGTGATTAAATTTCATGCGAGTGATTGCCATTTGAGTTATTCAGAATTGGAGACACAGTAATGACACATACATCCCTGAGGTATCGAACCAATCTCGCCATCGACGTGACGCACAACTGAACACTTGGAAACGATTTTGGTGCTGAGTGACTAACATGTATCTACGTGTGTTTTCGTTTTCTACGTTCCAATTGCGGCTGGACAAAACAGCGTAACACGACCTGTCGCTGACGACGACAAAACAACAAAAACAACATCTACAGCCGACGGTAAACAAACAAACAAACAAACACACGCGAAGAAATTATATTCAAATCTAGACGTCGTCGCTTGGAGACGTCGTAGCAACGAATTGCGGACCCTAGCGGATGTACAAGTACGCCCTTCCACGCATGCGCTACCGTTGGCAGTGTGTTTCACACGCGGGACTGAGTACTTGACCCGACCCTGGCTAGGATTTACGGCGGCGGACATACTGCAACGCGTCGCCCACCAGCAATGACCCCGTTTACGTTTCGCTAATACTATGTACCATTGGTAACTACTCGAGTTAGTTCAATCACGTAGCTACGAAACACGATAACATTATTCACAACACCCGTCTACAACGGCACGTAGCTACTACTTCTAAGTGATGCGGGAGATGTCCCGCTTTTGCCATGTCACAAACCCCCTTCCCCCTTCCCCTTCCCCCCCCTTCCCCTTCCCCTTCCCCTTCCCCTTCCCCTTCCCCTTTGCCGTACCCGTTATAATTTACCCGATTTGAAATTGCCTACACGTATATACTTGAACATGAAAACGATCCGGCATCTATGAAGCTCAACTTACTGCTAGAACAATTGTCGAACAGCGAACATGAGAAGGTTATACGACAGACAAGGACCACGCGGCGCCAGCGATATACAATAACAGTTTTTGTCCCGTTCTCTCGAAGCGGGACGTCTGCGCCTGCGCGTGAACACAGCACGCAGATTAATACTGTGACATAGCGGGAATGTTCGATCGACGCAGACCGACTGCGACGTGCCGACCGACATGCGACCGGAAGCACCGCAACGACGCAGCGCGGCTGCGCACCGGAAGTGCCGAATATCAGAGGCTGTTACTGCTGTTGCTATTACTACTGTCGGTATCGACGTCATCAATGTTATTATCACCTTCGTCGAACATCTCGAGGAAGAGAGGCGGCAGGTCGCCGGGCGAGTCGAGCTTGATGCAGAGCACCCTCTCGGCGTGCCGGGTGCTGATGGTGCGCAGGTCTGTCACCTTCATGAGGATCTTCGCCCAGTGCACCGGCTGGTGTGGCCGCTTCTCGGCGATGTAGCGTTTGTAGGCGCCGAGGATCGCGTCCTGGAGTCGCTCGACGGCCTCCGGCTCTCGCAGACCCGTCCTGTCTGCAATCCACACGACAACTGTCACGGACATCCACAATCCACAAGACAACTGTCACGAACATCCACAATCCACAAGACAACCGTCACGAACATCCACAATCCACAAGACAACCGTCACGGACATCCACAATCCACACGACAACCGTCACGAACATTCACAATCCACACGACAACCGTCACGAACATCCACAATCCACAAGACAACCGTCACGAACATTCACAATCCACACGACAACCGTCACGAACATCCACAATCCACAAGACAACCGTCACGGACATCCACAATCCACACGACAACTGTCACGGACATCCACAATCCACACGACAACGGTCACGGACATCCACAATCCACAAGACAACCGTTACGAACATCCACAATCCACACGATAACCGTCACGAACATCCACAATAAAAACGACAACCGTCACGAACATCCACAATACACACGACAACCGTCACGAACATTCACCAGACAGACGCAGCACACGGACAGCAATGCAATGGCGCTTGAGAGAATATTTCAAGTAGTCGTCAGGTAGCTTTATGATCTTATCCAACACCAGACACGGTTATTAGCTAACGATGTCATAGGATCACAAACGAGTGTTCTCATTTGGTAAAATGTTACCTGATATACGAGACAACATAATACGGAAAAGAAGCAAGCCCAATGCCATTTCTTAAAAGGATTGGAAAATATTAGATTCCATTATATATATATATATATATATATATATATATATATATATATATATATATATATATATATTAATATTATATATATATATATATATATATTTGTCTCTCTGTATCTTGTGTCTGTGTGTCTATATATATTATACATATATATTATATATATATATAATATATATATATATATATATATATAATATATATATATAATATATATATATATATATATATATATATATATATATATATATATATGTTGTGTGTATATATATATAGTGTGCTTGTATGAAATGCCAAATGTTAGTTTTCCTGTATTTCCTAATAAGAGTATACACTTATTAGATTTGATGATCAAGTTGCAAGTTATAATTTTACATTTCACGCCACACTCGTATCGAAGCACGACACCCACCTGACTGCATGAGCAAGACGGCGGCCAGCAAGGCCAGCTCCGTGTGGTCGAGCTGTAGTTTCGCGAGACCGACGGCGAATTCGAAGATAGGCTCAACCAGAAGACCAAGTCCGCCACTTCCTGCTGCCAGAACAGAACGCGCACACGTTACAATCTATCTTCACCACCGTAAGAGGCTCATTGATATATCGTTGTTCACTGCGGTGTAATGTGAACAAGGCTACGTTGTTTACTGCGCAACGGGGTGACGATTTGAACTTGTATGCGTAATATGCTTCGGTTTATTGGTACAAAGCCAATCTCTAAGCTGTAGGTCTACATTTGTTCTTTTACATGCGCGATCTGTTACAAAGAAGAAACGTATTACAACAAGAAAGACTACTTTTAATATAAGTTTTAAGTGTTCTTTACTTGAAAAAGAATACTTTTCTAGCTGAAAGCTCAAGCTTATTGCACGGATGCAATATTTTAAAGCAAAGCATATTTTTGGCAAAGCACGGCCAGGTTCTTGTGAAAGTTGTTTGCGGGCACATTGCCAACGTGGGTACGCTACGTCGTGATGCTATCACGTGACGCCTTACCTATGTCCTTGCGGGCGAGGACAAGACCGTTCTGAAGCATTAGAGCGTGACTGCTCGGGTCGTACCGACACGCCGTCTGAAGACACATAATCTCCATACAACACGACTTGAGCAGTAGTATTTGGTCGTCGACGATCAACTGAAAGAAAAGGAAACATGCCGTGAGTTAAAATCTAGTCGCCAATCTATTGTCGACTTGGTACTGATAAAACAAACATCGCCTATCAGATCGTCCATGTGGTGCTTTAGGTGTATGGTACTGTCGTCTTTAACACCAGTACAGCGCGGTAGTATCAAACAGATTTACGTCAATGCCATCATACTTTATAAGTTGTAAACTATCATTTTTATTAATATCATATACAATATCTATGTATGTTCTCCGAGATGTCACTCCATAGACAGTACAGTGTGATTACACCACACGCACCTGTACGAAGCCGGGGACTTGTTTGGCGAACTCTACGACCTTGACAATCGACGGGGTCATGACCTCTGCGACTTGTTGCCACACTTCGGGGTCCGTGCTGTCCGACTTGTCCGGTGTACGTTCCGGCTGTTGGTGGACAAACGATGTAATAGTGAATTGACCAGACCAAATAGGTGAATACACACACTATTCTGCCCCTGCTGAACAATGACGTGGCTCAATTCTAAATGAAAACCGACCAGTATAGATGCCCAACATATTATGTTACTTAGAGACATTTTTCAGTCCGATTCCACAAAGAAACACTGTCATCACGTCGCAGTTCCATTAGTACATTTGGAAAGACGTTTACACAATCTCAAGTACGCCTCAAATAGCGCAGCAAAACGCGCAACGATAGCTTCGTTTCTTCCTGCCTGGCTGGCGGATTCCGCGAATTGTACGCAATACAATTGGGCACTGGAATGAGACAACTCACCAACGTGTACGGTTTTGTGATTTTGATGGTCGTCTGTTCGTAGGCACAGACTATGTCGTCAATCACGGCCCGGTCGTCGTCCGTCATACTCTCGTGGAAGCACTGGTCGTGTTTCTCCTTCGTCGCCGTCTGCTCTTGGCGCTTGCGCTCTCGATTCTCCTCGATCAACTTCCGCTTCGCCACCCGCTGTCGCTCGTTCAACACAACTGCGTCAACAAACAGGAAATGATGTAGAATTTTCAATCAATTGGCGTGCAATGCAATGCAATGCAATGCAATGCAATGCAATGCAATGCAATGCAATGCAATGCAATGCAATGCAATGCAATGCAATGCAAAGTAATGCATAATGCAATGCAATGCAATGCAATGCAATGCAATGCAATGCAATGCAATATAATATAAATACACTATAAATAAAGTATAGTATTATATTATAGCACACTGTGTCTATGAAATGTTTCTTATCGAGCCACAATCGTGAAACATGAAAACGATATATAAATGATGAACGCATCGACAACACTTACGGTCCATCGCCATGCCAACAGCGATACATTTCTGGAAGCGGCATTGTTGGCACTGGTTGCGATTCGTCTTGTCAACTGGACAGTTTCCGTTCCATTTGCAGTGGTACTTCAGGTTTTTCTGGATGGTCCGCCGAAAGAACCCCTGTAACAGGTCCCCACAAAAAATTAATGACCCGTTTGTAACCTAAAGGGAATTGAATAGCATTGCATGTCTTTATTCACAAACACGACAACGACGTCACTGGTTTTACTCCCGAGTGTCAGACGTGTTTACGGTGACGAGAACAACTCCAGGTCGATCTGCTGGGCCCAGTTATGGTGCTAATTAATTAGTGCAGCTCTGTTGGTGGACATCAACTGCCCGGCCCTGTCCCCAATAGCGGAGCACCGCCTGTTTAGCGCCGTGTCCCCGGCCTCGGTTCGCCACCAAGCGCAATTCGCATAAAATATGTGTATTTATAGTCATCAACAATGTGCGCCTCAGCATTGCGCGACGGTGAACGACGCAATACTCTGGCGTCGGGCCAAATCAAGCGGGCCTTGGTGCAATAGGCCACGGACGGCGCATTTCGTCCGATAAACAAATTATTCCGTCGCCGCTGACCATTGGATCGACCCGGGTCACGTGACGGGTCGGTCGCGGGTCAACTGCGAACTGTTGCCTCATTGACCCGCTGGTAGCCAACGCAGCCAAATATTTGGTCACCTTCGCGTAGCAGCCGGTTGCAGACGAGTGTTTTTCGCATCGACGATCGCGTCAATTGTTCGCCAAAATGACACAAAATTGTCATCTTGACTTATCGCGTTTGTAATTGATAACGCACTTTTGTAATCGTAGACATCCTACCAAATTAATTCGCCCACTCTCTCCCCGACTGCGTATCTCCATCGCTCCCTTTTCATACCTCCCTCCCTCTCATTCCCTGCTGTCCACCTTCCTCCTTTCCTCATCCTCTCTATCCCCCATCTCTCTCTCTCTCTTTTTCCGTCTCTCATAATCTTCTTCGCTCATCTCTGCTTATTTCAGTTTTATCACATATTTTGGATTACATTAATATTCACATAGTACACATATATTCTTCATTATGTTACACAAAACTAATATTGTTCATCGCTGCTGACTTCTCTATTTCAGTATTGCAACAACGATAGGTATACGACAATAATAGCATTACATCAGTAAGACAACAGTTACTATGGTTACCGCACGTATCAAAGACTACATACCTTGCATCCTTCACACGTCATACATCGGTAGTGGTAGCCCGTAGCTGCGTCGTTGCACACCACGCAAGGCTCGGGCCCATTCGTCAGGTCCATGTAACTCGGAACATAAGGCGTCCCTGCAAACACAATGCCACATTATACGCTATAATATGTTCCAAAAGTACAATGGTACATATGTGTAACTAGACAAAAGACATAAGGCGTCCCTGCAAACACAATGCCACATCATACGCTGTAATGTGTTCCGTATGTACAATTATACATATTATGGACACACACACACACACACACACACACACACACACACACACACACACACACACACACCACACCCACACCCACACCCACACCCACACCCCACACACCACACACACACACACACACACACATACACACCATCACACATACACACATACACACATACACACATACACTACATACATACATACACACATACACACATACATACATACATACATACATACATACATACATACATACATACATACATACAAATGAACACAACAATACAAAATTCATCACAAACAACATACTCAATCTTACCTTTAATGACTTCGTTTATAATACATATTTTTATGCTACACTGTCCTCAGTTCTTCAGTACAAACATGGACATATCCATTAAAATATTATTTTATTATACAATATACCTTTAAAATACGCGTATATTTCATCATTTCTATGTTCTCTTTGTCGTAAATGTGTGACGTGTAGTACGTACATATACAATTATAACTGCGTATTAAACGGCGCACGCAGGTATGAACTAACAAACACATAGAAACTACGACCTATAAAGGTATTAAGACAGTAATTTCAACAAATGGAATGCAGCCTACACTTGTTAACAGTTTATTCCTTACAATTATCAAAACGCCGGAGAAATATTAACGCAACAAGTCTTCGTCGTTTGCAACTCAGACACAAACCCAGATGAGCAGTTATATTTTGCGCCACATCATAACATGTATTGACACTATTTGAAAATACGTGTGAACACTTTGCACGGATGCAAAATCGCAACCTAAACAATCAAAACACGTCACTGAATCTGCCCAACCGGAAGCAGCAACGTCACATCTACGGCATCTTTGACTTTTATCTGAGCCGCCTGACGTCTCGAAAGCCAAACAAACTGTAAAATCTATCACGTAAACTGCACACTTATTACAACTATAGATCGTCGACACGATGAGGGTTCTCTCTTACCATGCCTAGGTTTACCCCCGATCGCCTTCTCGTCCCTCCAAAGTTGCGCCGTCGCAATCATCGCTGAAGATTCCGTCGATTCGCTGTAGACCGTTGCTTCTTCCTCGAGACTGAGTCGTTAATTGCAACGCCTGCTCCCGTCCACTCTGATTATAAACCCGCCGGCGTCCTCAGATCCTCCGTCGTTCGCTCACTCGCCGCGCGCGTATAAACAGCCTCTGTCGGCTGTACCGTGGCCCACATCGTGACCTCACGCACCCCTAGTATTACGACGGCTGACCCCGACGTCTAAGGCCGGTAAACAGCCTACCGATTGTGGCCGTTGCTAACTGGACACTGTCCGTCACCATGGAAATGGTCAGCGACAGATAGCGTGCCCACGTCCGGTTCATGAATGGGGCGCGCGCTTAATGAGATGACTCACTCGTTTAAGTTGCGTCATCTACGCTCAGTCGTCGGCGAAGACTTCTCATCTCGGGTTGCCAAGGTGACGGCGTCTGTTTTCTTCGATTTTATTAAATCCGAGCCATTTACGGATGCTCAAAGCAACGCATCCGAAAACACTATGACAATCTGGAATGACTTTTACCTAAAGCAAAGGCTATTTGGAACGAACTTCACTTGTATCACATCATGAGATGTAGTAGGCCCAATAACACTCGATACATCGTATATTATTATTCTTGTTATTAAAATAATCGGATAGAGTCACTAGCAAACGAATGCCTCAATAAGTGCGCTTTGCACAAACACTTCGTTTCCAGTTGGAGCGCCAAATGAAAGGTGCTATAAAAGACAGTACAGTACGATTGATAAAATACGGAGTTTTCTAGATAACAAAAACACTTACGTGTTTTGCCAATTTTGTTAACTCGACCAAACTACGAACATCAGTAGCCCATATGATAACAATTCATTAACCTAATCTAGTAACAGTGTTCGTGTAATTATTACGTCATTCACGCAATAAAATCGTCTGATAACGGACAGAGAAGCTGTCAACAATAACCCAGTAAGTCCGCAGCGTGACACAACCGGCACGTGTATGTGTGACGTAAACACGAAATATAACTAAGCCTTTATTCATTGGTGATTGCAAATATTGTAAATAGACATCTCGGAAATGTTCAGTTTTAAGTACTATTATCGGTATTATGTCCTTAGAATTTAGACTTTTATATATATATATATATATATATATATATATATATATATATATATATATATATATATATATATATATATATATATATTAACAAAGGGAATGTCGTGATTATTAACAGTCAGAAAAAACACCGATGATTTGGCTACACGTTTGGAGGCTCTACTAAGATATTTACTGTGACAATGAAACTGAATAAGAATCATATATATTATACTGTATATTATATATACCAAACGTATATAAGCTATACAGTAATACTATCAAATAAATACTGTATTAAATATAACATTGTTATTAATAGTCATTATTTGACAGTGCTTAACACCAAATAACTAACTAACCATAACTTTAATGAACATCAAACATGATAAATAATACATCAGTTTAGTAATACATAAATTACATTAATATTAAAATAAAACTGACATTCATTCTAAGGTTAAACATTATTTAAATATTTCCTTAAAATAGTGGACCAACGACTGTTTAAGACTAACTGGTTTGGCCATTAATTCGTGTAGTAACATCTACTACAACTTATTAATAAAAAACGTAATTTCTGCGATTACGATTTGTAGAAGAGATAACATTTGAGAGACGAATTGAGACATTAGTGAGCGTTGTGAGAGTCAAATGTATAACGGTTTTACAAAACTGAATGTCTCCTAACAGAAATATTACAAACAATTTATAAACTGATTGAACAACAACATTATCCCAAACGTAATGTTGATCTTATTAGCATGTAATCGTAATAATTATTACACCGATAGCAAAAAACATTTGGTTCCGTATGCTGAGATAATAGCAAAACGAAAACATTCTTTACAGATTATGTCAGACGTAGCATCTTGGTCATACGCCAGTTTCTCGTATGAGTCACAATGTCATGTTGACGAGCCACCAACAAACGGACTTTTCAGTGCGTGGGCGGGCGATTACGCGCTACTATTAATTAATTAAGATAGTAAATACGACGTTAAGCGATGACTAGCTGTTTGCGCCGCATTCTTGTTTTGCCAATGCGGAAGATTACCCGTCTATGACACCCACGCGTCCACCCTTAACTCAACTTGACCCTCACGGGGTGGGTGGGGTCATCACAGAGTTGGCGTTACCCCACTGGTGTGCCTTGGCCCGACGAAGCATCCGCAACGAGCTATTTCGGGCGCGCGCTTGACCAGTTCACTTTGACCCGCCGCTGACCTGCCCGTTGCGTCACAGCGTCCAGATTCCATCCGGCCGGCCGTCACGTCACGAGTGGCGTTAGGGGCGTGGTCGGGCGCGTGACAGGCGCGCTAGACTGGTCAGATATAGCACGGGGCGACGTTAGGTGAAAGGGTCACGCGGTTCAAACGGCTTTGTTTATAGACCGGACCTGTACCACGGCCTACTTTCCCAACACAACATCGGCGAAAAGTAAATAGGCCACATTTCAGCTGGACCGGCTGTCTGTTGTATGTGTGCGTACTTGACTTATTTAAAGAAACACCTATAAGTGTATTATCCTTTCAATAGTTAATATGTTGGCACGAATTCAATAATAACTATAGGGCACATGCGAGTAGCCGGCTATCCAGTGGTGAAATTCGGACTGTGTTTTATTTTAGATATAATTATGTCCATCCCAATAGAGTCAGTCGTGTGTCGTTACTACAGAAACTGTCATGGTGACCGGGAACTGATAACTAAGTAAACACCTAAGTGTGGTCGCTCTCACGTACATGGTTGTAAAAAGTATAAATACTGTTCCCGTTCATTCTGAATAATATGTGATGCATAGTGCCTATCACTAAACCAAGAGAATAATAAGACACGAATCACGTGACCGACCGATGAGAGTCTCGGATGTCCTCACGAAGTAAAGACAACGTCAATCAGTTATAACTTTCCATCGAGAGGCAATAATGTTATAATTTACTGACCAATCAATGCAGCTTGTATTGTTCCAGAGAATACTAACGTTTTCCAACACAGGACAACATCAAATATACTGCGCATTCCAGTTACGCTCCAAAACACCCCTACTTTCTAAAAAACAGTTATGTCCTATACGAAATAAACACGAAGAGTATGGGGACATTCCGCACAGAAAGAAAGATGTTTTGCGTAACGAAACCAGTCTTACATCGCGGCATACAAGAACACCGCGGTACGAAACTGCACTGGGTAGGCGCGAGGTCATTTGCTTGACCATCATAGCGGTCAGTGCGTGCTTGCCGAACAAGCTGGCGTCGGGGTCAAACCAGAGTACACGACGCAATCGCCGTCGACTCTCGCGCCGACAGAGCCGTGAACTGTTGAACCCTGGACGAGTTACCAGGAACGCGAGCCTCGCCAGCGCCGAGCTCGTGCATGCACGCGCACCTACGCGCAGACGTGACGTGCACCCGGCAGAGTTCAAACAGACACGCCGCCTCAGGTTCCTGCAGAGTTCATCACGGACGGGATGGGCCGTGAGAGTCTCTGGTTCTGGGAAACGGCGTTCCAAACAAAAGCAATCGTCGTACGCGTATATAACAAGTACGCGTATATAACAAGTACGCGTATATAACAAGACATCGGTACGCGTGTACAACAAGACATGCACACGCACGCACGCACGCACGCACGCACGCACGCACACATACATACATACATACATACATACATACATACATACATACATACATACATACATACATACATACGTACATACGTACGTACGTACGTACGTACGTAACTACACCATGACTGTAACTAGGACATGTCTGTATATAAATACACTATAGTCACGTCACACCGGTCTTCGACCAGGTGTCATCAGAGGTGTCAGTGACCACGCCAGTCGTTAGTGTCTGGTGTCCTTGTCTCTTGTCGATCAACTATTACCGAGAACGCTTCACACGTCATGTCTTCGTCCGAGTTCGTCGGGGTCAAACGTACACACTACAACTACACCACCCAAATCACACTCCTCTTATGTCGCCATATCTGCACACTTTAAACATCTACAATAATTGTCGAGTGCATAACGAATATATCTATTGTATATAATATATATATATATATATATATATATATATATATATATATATATATTTTTTTTTTTTTTTATATAATATATATATATATATATATATATATATATATATATATATATTATACACACACTCCATATAGCGTCCCTAAGCCGTATACGACGTAGCAGAGGCAATAATAACAACTGGCCGCACGAAACAACCAGAAACTGTCTTCTGAGGTGGGAGTACACCTGAAAGGATTCTTCTATTTACCAGTTTAATTGTTTTTTAATATGTTGCAGAATCCCACATTGGATACGTCAACAATCAGAATCAGATATACATTATGATTAGTTTGTGATACTTTCCGAATGACGCAAACGCAGTTTAAATTAAAACGATTTATATTTACGTTTATTGACATTATTAATAAATATTGCAGCCTCCGTTGATCAACGTGGGTCGATTAAATAAAATATTCCACAGAACACGACCTAAGATTATCACCCAATACATTATATATTTACGTTTGTATAACATGTGCATGTTATAAGCTAGTGTTTATGTATACATGCTGTGAAGACATACGTCTGTGGGAAAAAATAAACAAGTTGAATTTGATGTTTGATTTTAACTTTTATTATTATTATCGGTAAACGAAAATCATCGGTGTTTCGGTCGGTATCGTCAAGCTAAATTATGTTAGTATTATTCGGAATGCTCAGTAAAATTGCTATGATAATTGCATGGTAATTTTAACTAATAATAAATGTTTAAAGCTGTTTAATGCACAGAACAGGTTAGGCATACTAGTAGTCGGCCTACTATCATCGTATCGTGATATTAAAAAACTACGCGATATGAGGATAACATAAAATATAACAGTTTCGCAACATACACAATTACTTCACTTAGAGAAAAACCAATCAGACCATTATACATGTGAAGCTAGTTGATGAATAAGCGATCTGCCGTGTACAATTTATAAAGTAAATATACTACAACAGTAATTTTCGCAATATGAACAAGGTACCTAATAATTAATTTGAATGTACATCGAAATCAAAAAAGTATGCTTTATGATTCTTAACAAATAAACTGCGTTTCAGTAAATCAATAAATGTTGTTATAAATTATCTTATGGAAAGTTTCTTTTAAAAAATACATGTCAAACAACGAGTAGGCTACAATAGTAACTTTGTTCGCCTTATTTCATTGTTCGCCTTATTTCATTTTAATCTCCTGAATATTATTAAGATGAAAGAGTTTCTTTATAAGCAGATAAACCGTAACCAAGGATTGCATGATTTGGGGGCGTGCATTGGCTTGTTCGCGTCTTCACGAACTTCGCAGCCATTGATAATGTCCGGGATGTTTGTGTAAACAAGAACCGCTATAAATATGCCAGTGTTGTATACAGTCAACGGTCTGAACTGTGGCCTGGTTTTACGAGTTCACCAGATACTCCAACGCAGACGATCCGATTGTAACCAGCAACAACTCGTCAATTCCACACCCCGGTCTACTGATCGCCACGCCCACCTGTCAATCATCGCAACACACGCCGCCACGTCATTTCGTTCGATTTCTCGCGCGGCAAATGCCCGTTTAAACCCCCAAAGACGCCCAGTATGCGCCTTTCATTACAGGATGAGTGACAAATTTAAATTCCGAAAATATTCTCTAATTATATGATGTGCATTTCGGGTAGTCATCGACGCACGTAGCCAAATAAGCGAGGATGTATTCATTTCGAGAAGCCGCCCACTACTAGAGCGGTGGGCGTGTCGTACTGTGCGGACCTGTTTCATTACAGCGAAAAGGGGCGACGGGTTGCGTGCATCGAGGCCAGAGTACAGTCTGCCGTTGACGAACGTATATATTAGCCCAGTAACGATCTGGCGGATGGCCGAGATACCCTTGACTGTTGTATGACCTGACGAGCTACTACGAATTACGTAATCTCAACTGGCGTTCGATGAACGCCAGTCCATTTATGTCGCTATTCCTATACGCTCACTTGCGTTCGTTCTAACTTTCCCCACTGCAAACTACACCCCACGTTTGCCGTTGTCTAATGACCAGCAATATTCGTCTATCGGACAAACATGCGCACAATACTCCTAATTTATATTTCACACTTTCGTTTCCTTGATTTGATGTGTTTGCATTTCAAACATGTGTGTAGACTGTATACCGATTTGAGTTAATTGTACCATGTACGAGTGCCTCTGTCCCATAATTCAATATGCATTATTCAGATGCAGCGTATCATGCGACCAGTGCATGACACTTGTTGATAAATATTTTGCGTCAAACCCGAATAAAATAGTTAATAAATAACGTCGCTACAATTAGTAACTGAACGCTATTAATCAACATTTTCGCAATGGATGTAAGATATTTTTATATAGGGCCTACAACAAAATATTGCAACTTTAGATCAATAGGTTAGCGTCACCTTCCAACGCCATGAATACAGTAATCCATATTGGAAGCCCTGGAAAATCACTTTGCTTTGTGACTACAGAAGTGAACACAAAATATGACACCTGCTTATTATCACTCGGACATTATTATAGACTCACTATTTATGTTAGGACCGTTTATGTTATTATAACACCATGCATGTATTATAGGACAGTACCATGTATAGCACGCATAAAACAGCATGAGTTTTCACAATCGAGAATTTTGTTCTATAATAACTGCGGTTCGTTAAAACATTCTGACCGTCGACGTGTTTGAACGATGTTGCATAATTTATTATAACATACAATGTGTATACGTTTTATATCTATGCCAGAAGTTTTTGCCACCAAGATAGCCGTGAACAATACGATTTGCACTTTCTTTCAACTTATCCTTCAAGTAATCCACATAGACATGTACGATGAAATAACAATTTTAAATAATATACATAAACTTGTTTTAAACATTATGATACGTGGTTCATAAAGCATCACCAGGAAGATATAATTATTGCAAATACCGCACTCCTTATTTTTCTGAACGACTTATGCCGGTCCAGGTTGCTCATATCTAACATACTATTGTGTTTAACATAATGCTAACCCTCTCAAGCCAAGGACTTCAAAGTGAGAATTAATTTCATTACTCAAATTTTGCATGGTTGTGATTAAATGTTATAGTAATCATCTTTAGACTGATATAAAATACACGAACACAGAAGAAGCATAACTATAATAAATAAGCGTTAATATGTAGGTTGTCCCAGCTCTAGAGCCACACTTCACATATATATGCAATCAAAGACTCACTCAATATGCAAGCCATGTTTTGGAAGTGGGGAAAATAAGCTCAACACGTAACCCACAAACAAATGATTAGCAGTTACAAACATCTTCACTGACACAAATAAGACATAAGATCAATTACTGCCTGCATTAACTTTACCAATAAAAGTATTGATTCCTCCTATTAAAGGGATACTTTTTGCGTTTCTAGTACTGTAATGCATATTATCATCATATGTTTAATGATTGGTTTAACATGTATTACCCAGGTTATGCATTACAATATCAATTGCTCAATTTCATACTTTCCCAAAAAGTGTAGCTTATAACAATTTCATTTGGAAGTAACTTTCCAAGTAGGCAACACTAAATAGCTATTCAAATAACATTAAATTAAAACTCAATCAATGTGCATTTCTATGTCTATGAGCATACTACAGTCATGCGATAAGGTTAGTTTGTAAAGCCAAATGCAACGGGCTTCAAACAGCTTTGAATGAATAAAGAATACTAAACACGTTTCTTGATATGCAAATAATACGTCAAATTTTCATTTTGTTAAATCTGTTTTACGAGGTTATACGTATACTTGGCGAAAGACGAACGCCACTAAGCATGAACGGTCGATGGTCAGTCGCGCGACTGTTTACTTTGCTCCACGCTAGTCATTACGTAACACGTGGTCACCAGACGGTTCCGCGAGGTCGCAAAGGTCAAGCACAGGCTACGGGGCAGCTAGGGGACCACAGAGACGCCAGTTGTATCCCAGTTTGACCTCTTGTCGCTTCCCAACCCACGCCGTCACGCGTGGCTGACCCAAAGGACGTCACGCGTGGCTGACTCCAAGTGTTCGTTTTTCCGCAATGCTTAGAAACTCGGGAACAAAGGGGAATTGGGCAGACGCGTGTCCTAGCGTGACGGGGCCGGGATAGCCACTAGCAAGTGTTGGAGTGTATGTTTTGCTCACCTTTTGGTTTCTTGCCTGAAGAGCCACCAGACGACGTTGACGATTCCGCCTTGCAGCTGCTCACTTGGGCGCCGGGCGGCGTCATGTCCATCGACATCATCGGATCCGGCGGCATCGGGTACATCATCTGGGCGTACGGACCCGCCTCGCAATGGGACGGCATCGACCCCGACGGGCCCTGTTGATCCCCGTCACACCCCGTCTCGTCGTGTGGGAAATTCATTCAATGTTACGCCACCACAAGCGTCGCTTCTGTCGTCGTCGTTGCGTCTATCGTCTCCGGGTCGTTCTCATCCAGGGGCGCGGACGTCGTCGCTCGACTCTATCGACTTCGCAAATTGCCTCGCAAGGACACGCCGAATCTTCTCGCTTGAGCCAGCCGCCAAATGACCCGGCGAGGCTGCCGTGATAAATACGGGCTCGCCGAATGACGTAACGCCGGACAACTGAAAGACAAGGCCACGGACCGTACCACTGCCGCGCGAGGGGTGGAAGGATGTTGCAAGCGATCCTGCCACGTCTGACTGACCGCTGTTGGCGCCCAGTGGTCAGCTATGATTTTGTCAATGACCAGACACACTATTGCCGAGTAGACGCTAAACACAAACGCTGCAGGGAACAGACGCACGTGTACACAAACAGTGACGTCGTGTATGTCCGTGGTTAAAATTAACATTAACGATCACGAAATCACGGATGTAAATTAATAATGAAAGCAACGTTGTCAATATCGTGTTGCTTCCTGCCGATGTTGCATCAAGTGTTTATTTCTCGAACTAGTTATCCCTCGTATTACAGCTAATACTTGAACCAGTGATGTACACTAGCCCACTTTTAAGCAACTCAATATGCAGATTTTTTTAGAATGACATTTGTTTTTACATTAAAATTTTCCTACTTTTGCTGCCCTGCAGCTGCTGTTGCTCTGCTGCTGTGGCTCTGCTGCTGCTGCTACTACTGCTACTGCTGCTGGTGCTGCTGTTCTCCTACTATATAGCAACGTGCTGCACGTCACTGATAGGCCGGTGTAACGAACGTTGTTATTTCTACGTATCTAAAGCGATACTCCTTAATTTTAAATGTTATGTCTACATTTCACGATTTGTCTAATTTATGTTGTGCAACCAAACTACATGGTCTTTTTCCCACGCTCCACCTGTGAGCAAACTGCCGTGTGTATCACAACCGTGGTCAGTCGCTACAACTTTAAAGACTGGCCGATGGGAACGATACACTCCGTGAGTCACAGCATGCCAGATAGCAGTTGACATCCAGGCCAATTTTATTTGGACACACACACACACACACACACACACACACACACACACACACACACACACACACACACACACACACACACACACACACACACACACACACACACACACACACACACACACACACACACACACACACACACACACACACGCACACATACGCACGCACAGACACATTCTCACACACACACATATTCTCACACATATACATCACTCAACACAACCGTACATGTATTACCGTATAACGACCAACAAATGAAAACCAAAAGCTCATTGAATTTTCCTTTGACAATTCCACGAACGCTTGTTTCAATGAAGTGCATGCAGATGGAAACATTCTTGTGGGGGAATGGTGATGTGTTCAGAGTATGTCATGATGCTGCAGTGAAGTGTTGGTACCATTCAGCACCACTTTCCGTGACAGGCTGGCTTTTAAACCTTTACAGCACAGAAAACTAATCACAGGGCCAGGGTGAAAATGTAAGATGGCATGGGTGTCATCTCTCGCGCTTTGATCGTCTTGTTCGCATCCGCCAACGTCAGTCCACTCACTGAATAACTGCAGCTTGTAGATAGCTTTAACAGTTTAACATCTATATTTTGAAATACAAACTTTGACCTCAAGATATATTTTATTAATAACAATTATTTAGTAAGCTGGATAATAGCACTAATAACTGCAATTTTTTTTATTTTAATGTTTATTAAGCAATAATAATAATAATCACAATACTAATATGATAACTTCTATTGCGCCTACATCCTTGGAGACCAACATTAGAGGCGCATTGTTACAAAAGGGTTGATACATTTTAAAGTCAATAAACATTCTGGTTGTCAGCAGATGGATTGATACGATTGTTATTTAATGTTACTGTTTCATGTATAGGCTTATATTTATAATGTTTATATATATATATATATATATATATATATATATATATATATATTAATAATAGTTTATCATCCATATATACATATATCTATTTTAATAATAATTTATCATCCAATTTTAGCTACTATTTGTACATTTATGTAAAGCGCATGAGAACAATACTATTGTTTCGGGCGGTATATAAATAAATTGTATTATTATTATTTTACGTCAAAACAATAACTGTTTATCTCATTATAGCGAAATCGCATGGGATGTCATATATCATGTAGAAGGTCCCCGGATTCTGTATTGAATAATGGGACCTTGTAAACAACAAAGGTTGTTATTCGAGGGGGAGGCCAAAGATCTCTGGTTCTCTCCCAAAAATGTTGTGGGAGGCATACGATCTCTGGTTCCCTCCCTGGGGCTCGCCAAAGCACGATCTCAAAGAACATCAACTGGCGCTGGAATATCATTACATCCTATGGGGTTGCTGTTGAAGATGTGTCGCCGCCAGTACGTAACCTTCGGCGTCGCAGTCAGCTCGGCTCATGATGTCGACAGACGGGGGGATAAAAATTGTTCGCTCCGGTTTTCTCAAATTAAATATTCCAGTTACACATTTCCCGAAACGCACCAAGGGGACATAATTATTCATATTGCAAAGTCCAGGCACGTGCATCCTCCTGGCCCCGTGGTTCCCGCTATGGCAGTGGTTCCCAAACTCGGATACGCGAAGGTTTTCTAGGGGGTGAAATTTCGTCATCTTGTGTACTACTCGTGTTCAAGCTTTGCACAAAAGATGTTGACTTCAGGGGAGAGAATTCAGGAAACCTTCTCTTTACACTTCACCAAGTAAGACGCGGTTGTCGTCAGAGAGATATACGGTGCACCATATATGTTTACCCGCTTTATTCAAGTGACCTGTATACGTTCACCATTCAAAAAGTATTTCACTCTGTGATTCATCGATCGATCCGCTTTTTTGTCAAGAACATACCTGTGTGATGCTTTCAAAAAATCAAACGCTCAATTTGGCTTTTACCACAGGTTTCCACACGTCGAATAGTTTGGCCATGTCTATCAGGAATTTAAAGTCTCGAAAATGCGTCAAGAAAACGTCAGAAAAGGCACAGTCTTTCAACGGAGTTAATTAAAGTACAAAGGTTCATCTCAATTCTGGTCCTTAGCTGATGACATGGAAGTTAGGACTTTTTGGCGTTCGTGATTAACACCACCGTCTCCCAGGATGCGCAGGAGCGTCTTCCCCAGGGCACGTTATTATCTAAAATAGACGGGTTGAATCCGACTCCGGGTGATATCCTCACGCGGGAAAGGGAAACTATTGATGTTCCGCCCACATATTTATATGAACACGGATTATCGAAGTCGTTCATCCCAAAGATTTAACTTTGACAGCGACTCCATTGGATGACTTTTATGTATAACTGTGTTTATCTCCTTAAAAAGTGTAACGCTTATAATATATATATATATATATATATATATATATATATATATATATATATATATATATATATATATATATATATAATATATATGTTTTTATATCTATACATTTTATGTTAAAACGATGGATGCACCCTGACGATCGTTTCTTATCTGAGAGGGTATGATGCGGATAGAGAAAGTTTGGGAACCGCAGGGCTATGGAGAGCATTATTCTACAACGGTTTACATTTATGCTTTTGTTTGAGGTCATTGACGAAATTATTGCTTAATTAAATTTTGGCGAATTCCCAAACTAAGAATCCAACTTTGTGAATCCAACACAGTAAATAACAATTTCATCCGAGGCATGACGTCCTTTTTACGTACGCCACTGCCAAAAATAGAACTTGTTTTGCCATGAAAAAAGATAGCAAATAACCTGCTTGTGTATAATTCGGTTTCCAAATATAAAGCTACAAGCTACATAAATACGATGCAATTGTGGTGCATTTCGTGCCGTCTGTGAATTGGAACGATATTTTAGTGGTTTTTCGTCAAATGATAAGGGTAAAATAACGTTTACATTGGGATTCTAACTCACGGACATAGCCGAGTGTCATTTACCTTTTAGCAGGTTAATTATATTGAAATTTGACATTGAAATTTATTTTAACAACTACATTATACATACAAATTGTTGAAAAAAGGCTAAAAGAAGTACAATACTTATCATGTTTACCCTTATAATCGGTTAATTGCATACATAAACCACCTGAACAGTGCAATAGAAGGTGCGACAACACTATTTACACGTATAACCATGCAACATTAATATAAAAAATATTGTGACATTTATTGAAGAAAAACATTTATAACAATAAACAATCTGAATGTTTAATTTAGTTATCTTATTTATGTTGGCAAAATGGTCTAGGACTCTAACACATAACTATTCAACAGTCTATCTGTATAACACTTTTTGAAACGATGAACATTTTTACAACTAATCAGTAAATTATCGAGGGAGTTCCAAAGTTTAACTCCTGTAACAGAAATACAATTCTCATTGCGTGAATACTTCAAATATAAACAATGTTGCCTATATTTCATGAAGTACTTGGAGAACGCGTCTTATTTGACTAACCGGCATCAGGCAAGGATAACCAATTCAATCATCTAAACTCGGAAATGGAGTAGATTGGGTCACGCTACATGTAGAGATATATATATTTTAATACGACATTGTGCCACTACGTGACGAACTAATCACAGAAGAATTTAATAATTTGTTTTTGTAATATGTAAAACAATAAGCAATTCAATAGGTCTTCCTGTTATGCAATTTGAAGCACATCTAAAGGGAAACTATCCAGTAAATTTGTTCATGCTTCCTACAAAAAACCCAGAAATAGATCTTATCGTATGTAATATTAAAAATAAATGCACCGAAGATGTCGATGGTCTATCCCCTAAACTAATACAAGCGGCAATACACGAAATAACCACTCCGCTTGAGTTCTGAAAACTGTTCCTGAAAACCAAAAACTGCCAAAGTCGTTCCCGCTTTCAAATCAGGTAACAACAAACTGTTCAAAACAATTATAGACCCATAAGTATTTTACCTGCGATTTATAAAATAATGAAAAAAAAATCTGCAATAGACTGATGATGTTTTTAGAAAAATATAACATTCTGTATAAACACCAGTATGGGTTTCGAGCAAACCATTCTACTGTTCACCCAATATTGCATTTGCCCAAGGACATTTCAGTAGCAAATGAGAAAGTAACAAAAGACCCTACATTGGGTGTGTTTCTGGACCTTTCAAAAGCATTTGATACAATAGTCCATGACATTTTGCTGTATAAATTAAATTGTTATGGTATTCTGGGAATAAGTAATAAATGGTTTGCCAGTTACTTATCCAATCGTACGACTGGTTGTGTACTAATAAATTGTCATTGCATAATTTTTGTTTGTTTGTAAATTTCGCCCACCGAAAAACAAATGTCAGGTATATAACTGTATCAAAATTAAGAATGACAATATTAATCATATTGGAAAGGATAACAAAGAATAATCAGTCAAGTTTTTAGGAATATATATTGGTAAACACTTAACATGGAAAAAACATAAATATAATCAGTTCTAAGATATCTAGAGCAATTTTTGCAATTAACAGAATGAAACATTGTTGTGCCACATAATGCTTCAAAAACTCTCTATTATACTTTAATTCAAAGTCACCTAACTTACGGTATATAAGCATGGGGAAATGGAAATACAGTAAAAAAGCTACAAACTTTAAATAACGCACTGTACGGATAATTAACAATAAAATATATAGAATTCACACGGATCCTATTTTTAAATCTTAAAATATACTTAAAATTGCTTATATACACAAGTTACATGTCTAATTATTTATGTATGATTATCACCATAATACACTGCCTAAATCCTTCTAACAGTATATACCAAACAATAATCTAGCCACTAACACCAGAATTACGAGACAACACCAGAACTACTACGCACAAAAAAGCCCAGAACTCACTTTTCCTCTAAATTACCTAGACATCATTTTATAGAACAATGGAATAACCTTAATTATAACATTCAAAACCTCAAACCCACACATAAGTTCAAATATATACTATCTAAACAACATTTATCTAACTATCATTGCTTAATTACCAAATGTGTCGAGTGCCACTAATTGTTTTCATTTAAAATTTAAAAAGACACACTGTTTGGATTTTCACACATTTTCACACACATCTTAAATTCCCCCAGTCCGTTGTCATGCAAATGAGTGCACGTGGATAAGTATATATATACGTGTATATATATATATATATATATATATATATATATATATATATATATATATATATATTATATATATAATATATATATGTATATATAAATATATATATATATATATATATATATATATATATATATATATAATATATATATATATACTATATATATATATATATATATATATATATAATATATATATATATATATATTTTATATATATATATATATATATATATATATATATATATATATATAATATATATATATATATATATATATATATATATATATATATATATATATATATATATATATATATATATATAATTTCGAAGTTTATGTTTTGGGGTCACAGGAAGACGGCACAAAATGTGCCATGTGACCACCACGTAACAATACTGTTCTTGTTGTTTGCTTATGTAGAATGTAATTTTGTTGTTACGAAATAAAATTGGATTTGATTTGATCACGCTATTACATACTCGAATATTGTTGCCCCCACACCATCCGATA